>PVIU01009477.1:0-75959 GCA_004026605.1 Ondatra zibethicus
CAGGTGAAGAGCAGAAGGTGGGAGAAGATGAGTTAGGAAGTTAGGACCGTGAGGGGCTGGTCCACCTACTGAGACAGTGTGCCTGAACTAATGGGAGCGCACCAATCCACCTGGACTGGGACTGAATGAGCATATGATCAAACCAGACTCTCTGAATGTGGCGGCGAAAGTTGGCAGATGGAGAACCCATCAACAATGAGACCAGGACCTATCTCTTCTGCATGTATTATCTTTTTGAGAACCGAGTCTTTTTGAATGCACTCCTTCCTAGGCCAGGAGGGATGGGGGTGGGCCTTGGACTTCCAACAGGGCAGGGCACGATGCCCTCTTTCAAGGAAGAAGGGGGAGGGAGGAGGGGTGGGGAGATAGTGGGAGGGGACCAGGAGAAGGGGAAGAAAGGAAAAAAAAATTTATTTCTTTAATTATGTTCTTGAATGGAAAAAATAAAACAAAACAATGTATGGAAAAAAAAGAAAAAAAGGAACCCTTCTGCTTCTATATGGAAATGGTAATGGTTAACTGACTGAATTAATGACTGACTGAATGAATGATTGACTGACTGAATGAATGAATTGCTGGATGAAATAATAAGTTATTGGCTGACTGAATAAATAAATTACTGATGGAATGAATGAATTACTGATTTAATGAGGGAATGCCTGAATTACTGACTGACTGAATTCATTACTGATTGAACTCATTACTGACTGACTGAATAAATTACTGACTAAATGGCACCTCCTTGTGCTTTTTCTTACTTTTAATACCATTCTATAAGAAACAAGTCTTATATACGACTTCTCTTTTAACATATAATTTCCATATTCTTTCTATTGAATGCCTTAAGAAAGTCTGTTTGCCTGCCTGTCTTCTCCCTTTCATTATCGCTCTGCTGTCTATTACACTTGCCTCATTTAATTTGGGTTGTATGTTTGTTTTTTGTTCCAGTGTCTTTATTTTGAAAATGCTATGCAGGACTAGAATATCTACATGCATATTTAGAATTTGAGGCTTTTTTTTCTTTCTCATGAAAGCTCCTTTTATATCATTTACTACTGAGCATGTTACCACTCGGGTATTTTGAGAGATCTGTCCTATTTATCAACTTGCTTATCATTAAGAATAACTTATCTGCTCTAATGGGAATTTGATATGATCCTATTTGTCTCTGTCAAATTTTCTGGCTTTTGAGAAATTTAATTTCAGCTTCTATGATATTATAGTCAGAAAATACAATGTCTCTCACTGTATTATAATATTTATTGATATAAATCCTATCAATTTCCTTAGTGAGTACTTTAACCTCTTGATAATGCTGACTAGCCTGTGAATACACTCAAGTCTATAATCCCTTTTCATACTTATGTACAGAATGTACCTAAATGTATGGTTTAATATTTTTGTTGTTGTTTATTCCTTAACCCAGCTTCAGAAGTAGTTGAGTTTATTTTCCACGTGTAATATCCTAAGCTGCACATGAACAAATGTTATGCTCCCTAGAACATGTTACCTGCATTTATAAGGGAGATCTATTTACATACATGGTCATTAGTATCTTTTAATCCTAGCTGGGATTTCATGTAATTTATGTCTTCTAAAACACACCTAGTAAGAATCATTGCTCTGTTTAACCTGTTGTCGGTGCTGACCCATCACCTTGACATCTCACGCCTTTCATTCTCTGGTGAACGATCAGAACATTCTTACTAGATGAACCAGTCACTCTTGTTATGTAATGTGCATGTGGTGACTCATGCAACTAGCCCTACGTGGCTAACTTTCCCACTCTCTGTGCAGTGATTCAGTGCTTTGTTATCTTGCGTGATCTCCAGAGATCAGTCTCTCCATAGTTTGTCGACCGCAGTCTTTTATCAGGGCATTTCTCTTCTTCAGTAAGAATCTGATGAAAGGAGTATGCTGGGCTGCCCTTGGTAGGCTTCACCCTGGTATGTGTTTTGAACTGCATCTTTTATGTCTTTGCTTTAGATGCAGAATTTTTACTAATGCTTTCTGGTTCTTTTTTAATTTTTAATTTAATTTTATTTTTAATTATATGTGAGTGTGTACATAATTATGTGTCTGTGAGTGTGTCTCTGCATAAGAGTACACATGCCCTTGGAGGCCAGAAGAAGTTCAATTCTCTGAAGATGGAATTAAAAGCAATTGTGAGCTTCTTGATGTGAGTCCTAGAACCGAACTCAGATCCTCCGAGAGCTGCACAGGCTCTTAACCAAGAATCCATCTCTCCACCCCTATTAATTCTTTCTGAATTGAGAACTCCAAGGTTTCCAGTGATTGAAAGGAAAAGCAATGTAGACACAAAGCAGAATGTTTTCCTATTAACAGAGAAAATAACAGAATGGAAATGAGCAGAGTTGGCCTAAGGAGTTGGATAATGTGCTTTGTCATTTGCACATTCTGTTCTTCTGAGAACAGTTGTAGGATGGTTATGTGAACTTGGTACAACAGTGGTAGCAAAAACACTGACACATTAAATCTATGACAGTGGGCTAAATCATTTCCACTTTGGGAAAAACCTTACTGGGGATCATTCTCTTCTGTTCTCAGATACTTTTCTGTTCTTAACTGTACAAACTACGCTCTCTCTTAATCCCTTTTTCTGTGATACTTTAAAATAATATATACCTTTTATGATCAATCCAAGATTTTTCTAATGTGTCTATATAATACCAACAATGAGAATTAGCATGTATGTACATACTATGACATTCTAGGCACACCAAGTAATTTATCTACTCACATAACAACACTGTGAAATAGATACTTCTTATAATTCCCATTTTAAGAATATCATGAGAGGACTGGTGTAATCAGTGGGTAAAGACACTTCTCACACAAACCTGATGATACGACTTACAGCCCCAGGACCTATGCAAGGGGGCAGAGAAAGATGACTTCACAAAGTTGCCTTTGACTACTACATACTTACAATGGCATGCAAACTTACACACACACATGTCATGCACAGAAACAACAACAATAAATTTTAAAAGTTAAAAATATAATAAAAGCACATAGCTCACAAAATAATGCACAGTATTCTAACAATATCCTAATGAAATGCACATTGTCTGTTACTCACAAAGAAAATTGGCAAATGTATTCATTCCTCTTCTGCTCAGATAAACAAACCACTGACATGAAGGTATGCTCGTTCTTTCCTCTAGAATTCTTGATTGCTTTTTTAAAATTTTCATGATGAAGGAGCTGGAGAGATGCCTCAGAGGTTAAGAGCACTGCCTGCTCTTCCAGAGGGCCTGAGTTCAATTCCCAGGAACCACATGATGGCTCACAACCATCTCTAATGGGGTCTGGTGCCCTCTTCTGGCCTGCATCATACACAGAATATTGTATACATAATAAGTAAATAAATATTTTTAAAAAATTTTCATGATAAATATTGATAGTTTGTGTTTCGTGACATAACTGTTACCTTTTCCAATCGTATGATATTTTGATTCCCTACTGTGTCTATTATGATTAAATTTAGTAAAATTTATTAAGCTATAAAATTTAAAATATTTGTTTTCTATTAAAAATAACACCATCTAAGCCTGGGATCATAATAGTATTCTGTGTTTCTGTCTAGAGTTTTGTTCTAGTCAGGCTTGCATCCCTGGAAACAATGCTGTTGGAAAGTAGCAGAAAAGAAATACTACTATTTACATATGAAGTATTTGAGAATATATGATTTTTTTTACCCAGCTATACAGTTAGAATTTGAATCCTGAAATCTAGTTTCAGAGTTGGCATGCCTTAGTACCTTCTAAAATATAATTACAGCAATTATACTGCATGGAAATGAGACTCAGAGAGGTTGAGTAACTTGTAGGAGGCTGCATGATCAAAGTTACAGACATTATATGAATTTCAGCACACATTCTTCAGGAATTCCATACTTTTCTTTGTTTGCCACTCTTTCTGAGGTCCAAATTGTGACCTTCTATTTCTGTTTCCACAAGCCCCCCTCTTTCTGCTGCATTTTGAGTTATTTATTTCCTAATTACCTGGTCAGAGAGCTGACTTTATGTATACTCTCAGTTTTACTAACAAAGTGAAAATTTATCTCTGAATTACAGATACGATTTATCTTTCTTTGAATTTATTATATAACCTTATATCTTATCCTGAATTTCTGTGCAATTTTCACCTCTTAGAGCCCCATCTGCTGACCTTCTGAAATTCTGCATTCAGTGCTATTTATAGGAGACTCCCTTACATTCAGCCTCATGATATCTCTTTTTCCATTGACTGCAATAAACATATCAAAAATTTCTTTGATCACTCTATTTTATTTTTCTTTGGCTCATATGTTACTGCTTTGACCATTTAATTAACACTCACAGCTGGCCAATTTGTTCATTTGGTAAGAATACCATATTTTTTTAGCAATTTTCATAATTGTACTAGGATGTGTTTCATATGCAATATCTCATTTACTGTTGACAATAGCCATGTGGTTATCTGAGCATCATTCATCTCTTGTTAAAGGCACTAGATCTGAAATTCAGAGGTGTCTTAAACTACAACCATCCTTAGTATTGTGCTCTCTGAATGACCATTTATACATTACCAAAATATGTATTTGTGTGTGAGAGTGTGTGTATATGTGTATGGAGAGAAAGAAACATTATACCATGAAATGTCACTAGATATTAACTTGGATCATCTTCCCTTATTAAGTCCATTCAACTGTGTTTATGGGGCATTGCAGTTTTCCTGGATCAAATGACACATAATGTACCATATAGAATAAGAGCCGAAACCTAAGGTGTCATTTGGAAACTCCAGTCTGATCTCACAATGTAACAGCATTTGATTACAGGCCATGGGAAGGGTCACCTCTACAGCCCTCTATGAGCAGATAGCTATTGCATTGCCTAAGTAATGGGACAGATGTGTTTTAGATAAAATTGCCTGTTCGTAACATCACCCTCATTATGTAGTCTAGGCAGAGAGGATGTAAAGGATGTAATTAAGCATCGCCTCAAACTTTGTGCCTCTTATGGCAAAGCAAAAGCTGGCCCCTGTGCTTCCTTTTCCTTGAATGCTTCATGTATGCAAAGTTGCTGTTGGACCTTGGATATCATAGACCTTTCCTTGGGGCAATATTTAAATCATATGAAATTATTAATGTTAAATATAAATATTAAACTATATGAATAATTATTGCTGTATATTTAATCCATAAGTACGTTAGTTATACACCTGTACTATGCTCTGTTAAAGGGAAGAGTCTTTTGTGTTTTATAAATGTTATGCTATTAATATAACACATATCATATTTTTCTGATATATCAATAAATACTTATTATACTTCTCAATGTATGTGGATGCTTATATATAGATTGATAGATGAAAGAAGACATATGATAGAGCCACCCATAATATTCTTTTCAATAGCATAAGTCAGGAGATAATGAACAATGAGTAAGGTACTTTTGTGCAGAAACAGAACTATCAATATGTTCTGTACTTAATATCTAGTAATACACATGGGCTATCTTACTACCTAAGATGATCTATTTCAACTATTTCCAAAATGAAAAGAAAGGTGAGTATTCTATGCCGAGATTTACCATAACTGCTGGCCTCTATAGATAGTTATCCTCTGGCATAATCATCTTGGATAACACGTTGAAGAATAGAGGTGACAGGTAAGTATGCCTCTGTGAGGCTCTGCCTGGTCAGCATACTGGTCCTGATGTGTTTAGGTGTATCTCTTGTGCCAGGGATCGAGAAGACAGAAGGTGGGATGGTAAGCAACTGCTGTGACCCAGTGGGAAGTGTGTCCAAGGAGAGCCTTATGGTTTTCTTAGCTTCCAGGATGGATGGTTGTTCAATCAGGGAAGCAGAAAAGCAAAGGAAGAAAGGAATATGTTTTTCATTTGGAAATAAAATCCCCAGAAAGCAGCATAAGACAGGGACATGACAACATAGATCCATAAGCTACTGTGCTTGTCTGAGTCCTTTCACAGCACATTGGGTGTTGAATGGGGAGGAGGATGCTCAGTGCTGTCTACAGACTCCCAACCACCCAAGCACATTCTTCTCATTGTCTTTTACTTTGTCATCCCCTTTTTTTATTTCATTAGATAAATGAGAACACAGAGGAAGATTGGGAAAAATGGCTTAGCTAAAAGTTAGGTTTCCTTCCTTCCTTCATTAATTCTTTCTTCAGGTCCTTGAGAAGTACCCAAAGAAATTAATTACTAAATGAATGAAGGAAGTATGTCACATTAAAGAACAAAGGCAATAATAGCCTTCATTTCTGTGATTTCTTTCCATGAAACTAAATGTCCCCAAATGTTTTGCAAAGCATTTGAGTACAAGCTAGCAGCAGATGAAGTGCTGGCATTCCTACTTGCCTGATCCAGCCTAGTACAGTGAACTCCCTCCCTCCAGGGAAGACACAGAAAACTCCTGTGCTGTTTTTTTTTTCTTATACAACTTCTAACTTCATGAGGAATGCAGAGAGAAGATGGGTGGGAAAACACTCCCAGGTTTCCTGGGGAACGAGGTGACTGATCCTCAAGGCTCCAGCCAGACAGGAAAATGAGATGAGTTAGAATGAGTGATGAAAAGGTGATCAGGAGCTCCTGTTGTATGTGAAGGTGGAGGCAGAGTAAAAATATGTCACAAAAGCAAAAAGAATGAGAAAGGATGATAAAGGGAAGAAGATGGGGAGGAAGGGGAAAGAGAAAGAAAGGCTGGGAACATTAAGGAACATGCCAGAGAAGGCAGAGAATCTTCAGGACTTCAGCAAAGACAAAATTGGCACAGCCTAGGGTATTAAACAATGGTTCTGGAACATTTTAGATTTTGTTTTTTTAAGCTGTCCTACATTTCAGTACACCCACTCTCTTTAGATCCATAGGTAACAAAGAGCTCCCACAAGCCTGTTCTCATTTGGTCTTCAGTAGATCCTGAAATAGTTCAGCTGTGAACTCAGATAAGCTGAGGGCTAGAAGGCTGAAATTTGGAGGCCCATTGGGGCATAGTTTATTTTAGTTTACAGGATCATGAATAAATGCACGGACACGCAAAGAGTGGGGAGTCTACATTAAGTGAGAAGGTTGTAAAGAACAGCTAAGAAGAGTATGGATTTTGTGTTATATTCTGTGGGCATCAGCTGAAAGGTCTGAAAAAATGAATAATTTTGACAAAAAACAAGTGTGAAGTGCTTTCTCTATGCTAGACACTGAGCTGAGCATAGCTCAGTCCTTTAGCCATATAACTACAGATTAAGTGGGCTTAGTGGGATGACTCCTGAGCAAATGAAAAATGAATACTCATCGTTAGTAATACTGTGGTAACATATTTCTGCTTATTTATGAGGGGAAAGTCACTTTTAATCTAAGTGTTGGTGTTAGAGGTGGAAACTCAAGAACGTGCTCTAGGTAGGAATTCTATGCCAACTCTAAAATACTACCCAAGTAATATAGCTAAATGCTATTTTTGTTGCCATGGATACCATGTTCATCCTCATCATTTTAAGTGAGCTCAAATTGATCTTCACTTACATTGATCAACAGCAGTACATAAGCAGTCAGGAGTAGGCACTCTCTATAACAGCACACTCTGACTTAATGTACTGAAGATAACGACTAACTTTAACTTCCTAGAAGTCACATTGTAAAGTGGAAAATGCAAGCAAACAAACAAAAGCAGGTGAAATTAACTCAGTTATCTATTTTATGTAATAGATCATATTATTATCTCAACATGCAATCATTTATAAACATCACTATCAAGAATTTAAATACCTCTGATATCATAGCATATCTCAATTGCTATGCTGAATTTTCTTAAAAATATGCTAGATGTGAGTTTTAATTTAATAAAAGGGAGAAAAAATGTTGATTTAAATACCTATAACAATCCCAACACACTTAAAATTTCCCCTAACCGAGCAAAACTAGCTTTAAAATTCAAATTAAAAAAGTTAATAATCTATTATCTCAGTTGTGCTTGCTGTGTTTTAAGCATCTTGCAGGCACACATTACCAAGCAAGCTCTGGGTACATGTAGTCAAGTGTCCTGTGGTGCACATGGTCAAATACTCACATGGGTGAGTGCATGTATTCATATGTGTATGAACTCTGAAATGTAACTTCAGCAGGGACTTAGGCCGGCTCACTGTAAATAATACAAAATAACACATCAACTCTGGGGACCTTTGGGGCTTCAAAACCCAAGAGTCTCTAAATGTGATCCATGAAAAGAGTCATGGTAATCCGTGTTAATATGTACTTGCTTATTATTTAAAAAGCACTGCGTGGTGGAGATTCAGTGATGAGTGTCCCTGTTCTTGAGTAATTTAGCAGCCAAAATAGAGATTAATTAATAAACACATTACAGTCAGAAATGGCTTAATTATATCTATATTGGATGTTGTTTAATCTTTTCTACAAGTATGAATTAACCAGTTATTAACAGGTGTTTAGACGAGGGTTAGCTCAGAGTTTCATTTGTAACAACAGAACTGGGTGTACAAGGACAGCACCGGGTGTTTGGTGGACTGTGTATCAGTAGAAAATGTCTCAAGTCCTGAGACTATAGCACTTTGTGCATTGGAGTTTAGTAGGTGCTCACTTCTTTTCTACTATGATGAAAGATGTCTCTCTGGTAAGTACATCTGCAGTGCTGAACTTGTATCAAGGGGAAAAGGAGTGAATTTGAGAGATTAGGTCATTTTAGGACCTACCAGCAAAACATTTCCCTTTTAACCAAAAGACAGGCCCTAAGATAAATAAATCATTTATCTTGCTTTTTATTTATCATAACTACTAAAATTTAGTTTTCAGTGAAGGAAGAAATGCTTAACCTATTTTGGAAAAAAATCAATTTTAAGTATAAAATCTGACTAGGCAACAATCTAAACAACAGCATCTCAAAGCTGTGGAGGACAATTCTCTCAGGAAGATCCCTTCCATCTAAGGAGTTATCATAATAAGCCTCCAGTTCACTGATTGCAGTAACTTATTTTCTTGGAGAGTTTAAAGTTATCATGGTCTTCACTCCTCTGTCAGGTGTGTCTATTTGGTCTCTGTAAGCACATCTGCTCTGTGTTCCAACCATCTTAAGTGTCTATAGAGAGGCAAGTATGAGCATCAAGATCCCAGGAAACCTTTGTTCCCGTTGAAACCATAGACATCTCCATGTGATAGACTGGTTTAGTTGTGCTTCACTAAATTTAATTTTGAACATCTACAAAAGCATATAAATCACCCCTTGTCTTCCTGGAGAAGAACAATTAATGCAGAATTGTTGGCTATTTTTCTACTGTCTCTCTCTCTGTGTGTGTGTGTGTCTCTTTCTCTCCCTCTCTGAGGCATTATCTACCCAGTGAGAAAACATCAGGAGTTTTATTTCTGACAAGTGTGTGTTTCCCGTTAAAAAACAAACAGAAATGTAATTTAAAATGCAAAGTTAAAAGAAAAGCACAGTTCAGTTGGTATTGTATTTAAGTGTGAGTGTTTTAAAAGTGTTTCATTCTTAAATTCATAACAAGTATGGTATCAGATTTTTCTTTTTTACTTTATGAATAAAAAGAATACAAAACAGAAAAAGACAGGAAGAAAAGGAAAAAGAGAACCCAGGATGCCATTCCTGCATCTTATTTACCCTTATCATGACAAGGTCTAGTCATGTTTTCCTTCAGCTTTGCTGTGTGCCTTGAATCTGCACTGTGAAGCTTCACAGTTGAAAGTTTGCTCTTCTTGCCCTATTCCTCATTTCACCTGGTAACTTGAAGTTTAGTCATTACTGATTGCTCTCCCAGTGTCTCTCACAACCAATCCAGCAGAGCACAGCTGAGTACCCACCTTCTCTCCTACCATGGTGTCAGGGGTCAGAAGTTCTTTACTGGTCTCTTTGCTTCAGTTTCAGTGTCTACTTCATAGAGGAGGCCACCAGTAAATCTCTCCAGCCAGGGAAACAGGTAGATTAACTACAGACTTTAACGTTCTCTGCTCCTCCAAATTCAATCCCCTAGTCTCATATCCAGCTCTGCAACAGAATACTTGCTGCAGCCTGCTTTCCCCCCTATGGTGACTATTCTTAATTTTCAACTTGACCACATCTGGGATTAACTAAATTCCCAAAAAGGAAGGACAGAACTGTGGGAAATTTATTGTTTAATTTGAAGTGGGAAGATTTACTTCTAATCCAAATCTTTAAAGTAGGAAGATGCACCTTTAATCTGGAATTTGAAGCAGGAAGATAGACCTTTAATCCAGATCTTTTGGGCAGGAAAAACCCATCTCTATTCTCGGCCATGGAAAAAGAAAGATTTTGCTCTTTGCCTGCTTGCTCTCACTTCACTAGCAAGTCCATTCCCTCACTGGCATTAGAGCATACTTTGGGATTCCATCTCGTACTTGTTAAACCCAAATCTGTGGAGTCCCCCAAAAAACCAACAAGGAGACTGAATCCCATAAGAGAAAGCAAAGAGCCTTTATTCTTACAGGTTTGTGAACTCGGACTCTCTGTGTGTCCAATGTATTGGTGCTATTGAAGAGCCCTGAGCACAGTTGGAGTGGGGTTTTTATAATAGCAGAGGGATTTTTAAGGCTCAGGACCCCTGATTGGCAGACTTTTGTCTAGGGGTCCTAGTGAAAAACAATAACATCAAAGAAGATATGTCTTTGCTAGAGCTCAGAAACCCCAATATAGCAGGCCCTGAATATTCCAAAAGTTGAATCACAAGTAAAACAACTTTAAAACAACCTTTATGCATATGATAGAGGTCCTTAAAGAGGAAATAAATTTCTTAAAGAAATATGTGAGAACAAAACAAACAGTGTACATTAGTTAGGGTTTTATTACTGTGAAGATGCACCATGACCACACAGCTCTTCTGAAAGAAAACATTTAATTGGGGCTAGCTTACAGTTTCAGAGGTTTAGTTCATTGTAATTATGGTGGAAAGTATAGAAGGGTGTAGACAGACATGGTGCTGAAGAAGAAGCTGAAAATTCTACATGTGGATTAGCAGGCAGCAGGAAGCAGATTAAAAACATGTCCTCCAACAAAGCCATACCTACTTCAACAAGGCCACACCTAATAGTGCCACTCTCTGTGAGTCCATGGGAGTCATTTTCTTTCAAACCACTACACAGTGGAAGGAAATGGATAAAAGTGTTCAAGACTAGAAAATAGAAATAGAATTAGTATAGACAACCCAAACTGAGAGAAATATGAAATGAAAAATTAAGGAACTCAAAAAGGAACTTCAGTGGCAAGCTTAAAAAGCAGAATACAAGAGGTGAAAGAGAGAATGTCTGGTCTTGAAGACACAATAGAAAAAATGGACACACTGATCAAAGAAAATGGTAAATCTAAAAGACTCCTGGCACAAAACATCCAGGAAATCTTGGAGGGGCATTAGATAAGACCAAATCTAAAAATAATAGGATAAGAGAAAGGAAATGAAACACAGGTCAAAGGCACAAAAACTGTTTCCAACAAAATTATAGATGAAAATTTTCCTAAAATAGAGAATGATATGTCTATCAAGATATCTATCTTCTTCTGTAAGAAGCTTACAGAAGACAGAATAACTGGACCAGAAAAGATTGACACATATCAAACACCTAAACATACAGAACAAAGAAAGAATATTAAAAATTGCAAGGGAAAAAGAATAAGTAACATATAAAGGTAGATCTTTTACGATAGCATCTGACTCCTCAACTGGAAATCTAAAAGTCAGAAGTTCCTGGTCAGATATGCTGCAGACTCTAATGACCACAAATGCTAGCAGGTACTATATCCAGCAAAACTTTCAATCACAATCAATGGGGAAAATGAGACATTCCATGATAAAACCATATTTAAGCACAATTTATCTACAAATACAGCCCTGCAGAAGGTGCTATAAGGAAAACTCAAACCTAAAATTGTTAACCACAGTGAGGAAAGTACAAGGAATAAATATTCCCAGACCATCAAAGTCAAAAGAAGGGAAATATAGACATACACACACCACCACCACCACAACCAATGAGGAAAGCAACAGCAACAATAGTAAAATAACAGGAATCATCAGCCATTAGCCATTGATGTCTCTCAATATCAATGGACTGAATTCCAATAAAAAGTCACAAGCTAACAGAATGGATGCAAAAACAGGATCCATTCTTCTGCTGTATCCAAGAAACATACCTTAATATCAATGATAAACATTGCTTTAGGGTAAAGAGTTGTCAAAGAATATTCAAAGCAAATGGGCCTAAGAAACAAACTGGTGTAGCTATTTTAATATCTGACAAAATAGCCTTCACACCAAAACTAATCAGAACAAATGGTGAAGGACACTCACTACATACTCAAAGGAAAAGTCCACTCAGAAGACGTAGCAATTCATAACATCTATGCCCCAAACACAAAGGCACCGAATTTCATAAAATACATACTTCTAAAGTTTAAATTACATATTGACTCTCTCACAATAACAGTGGGAGACTTTAATATCCCACTTTCTGCAATAAACAGGTCATCCAGACAAAAACTAAACAGAAATTCTGAAGCTAACTGAAGTTATAAACCAAGTGGACCTATCAGATATTTATAGAACATTTTATCACACACACACACACACACACACACACACACACACACACACACACACACACACACACGTGTGTGTGTGTGTGTTCCCAGTAGCTCATGGAACTTTCTTGAAAATTGCCCACTTACTCAGATAACTCTCAACACATACAAGAAAATCTAAATAATATCCTGAATCCTATCTGACAAACACTAGTTAAAGCTGGGTATCAACAACAATAGAAACAAAGCTTACAAACGCACAGAAACTGAAAAATTCACTACTGAATGAAAAAGGAATTAAGAAAGATTGTCAAAGACTTTCTAGAATTGAATGAAAATTAATGCGCAGCATACTTAACCCTATGTGCCAACATGAAGACAGTTTTAAGAGGCAAGTTCATAGTAGTGTTTTGATTTATGATTTTAATCAGGATCATCATGTGACCATGAATGTGGAACTCTCCTTTGGAACCTGGTGGACTCACTAGTAGGTATACTACTGAAGAGAATGATTCCACAACACCTACCAGTAGTCAATAGGAAGGGGAAGTCACTCTGAGTTCCTCCCGCTCTGACTTGGGCCCAGTCTTGTGTAGAATCAGTATATGCAGCTATAGATGCTGAAAGATTATGGCTGAAATGGCTGGGTCATGCCAACAAGATCAAGTTTGACAGCCCTGCTCCCTATCACTTGGTACTTAAATTCTTTCCACCAGCCCCCCCTTCAGTGATAGTGCTTGCTTACTTAGTGGGAGTGGTATAAATTATTGTGATCATTTTCTTTTACCACTGCTCCTTGGCACTACAACATGGCAGTCTTCTGTTTGTGCATCGTGCTAAACACGAGCATGCCCCACTTAAATTTTTTTGCTGCTTCCTCTGCTTCAAATGTTCTTTCTCCAAAACCAACCAACCAGCCAGTCAAACAAACAAGCGCTGTGCTTTCCACTTCAATTTCTCACATTCCTCCCTTGCCAGAAATCCACCACTGAAAACCCTTGTAAAATTTGACCTTCTTGCTTCAACCTGCTTCACTTCACTTATTGTTTAGCTGTTCCTTGTTTTAAACACAATGTGCGTTCCTGGAGAAGGCGGGCTCCACTTTTCTTTGTCCTCTGTACTCCCAGCACATAGAAGCAATGCCAATACCTAGTAGGGATTTGATGAGTACACTTTTTAGGTAGGTGACTAATGGAGAACAGCTTTGAGAGATAGCCTCAAATAAAATTTCTAACTTCCATTCATAAACTTCAAGTTGCAAATACCAAGTGTCTGCATATCACTTCTCAATGCAAGAAACAAGGCACAAGGATGAATAGTGATCCTCAAGTAACTGAGAAACTCTTAGGTCATCATGGTATTGTTGGATGCAATCAAAGAACTCTTATTCCATGTCCATAGTGTTTTTGTGGTCGAAGATGATGCCTGGGTAAGTTCTGTGATCTGTGGAGTCAGTGGCCACAAAGATGTACAACATCCTGAGCAACTGTACACCGTGTGCAAAGTCCAAGTCAGGAGAGCTTTTTGCATATTTAGGAAACTTTGAGATACACTTTACGATAGCTGGAGACTGGGAAGAGAGGATGGAACTAGAGACTACTCATGGAGAGCCTAACATATAATCTCCAGAATGTGGACTCTAATACTAAAAGTCATTAGTAGACTGAAATATTTTAACTAGGAAAACAGCATAAAGAAATTTGCATTACAGAAAGATGCTATTGGCCAATATTGAGAAAAACTCCTTGCAAAGAATCAGGGATGACCATTACAAGGCAATGGTCTCAATGCTAGTAGTAATGCAGTGGGCGTTTGATACAGCTTGTACAGTACAGTTCATTCTTCTATGTAAATATGACTGGAATTACCCACATAGGGTGAAAATCAATGCCTTTCTGTACATCAAAGGAAAGAAACTTGGCTAGTAATGGTTACCCCATTCCAGACCAATAATAAGCCTTTCTCTCACTCAGGAAACAGAGCTATTGTGTGTATATAAAGATGGCTATCTCGATCACCAGCCCTGACAGCTGGGGCTGGTGTCAGTGTCAGTACGAAAAAAGGTGCAGAGCTTGTAATCTTATCTCTGAGACAAGAAATAGGTTCTTTGAAAAGATAGAGACAAGAAAAGACAATTCAGACTAAAGTATGCAAGATTAGGCAAGTCTGGGTGGTGGGAAAGAAGTAAGTCCCTTCAGGGACACTGGAAACATGACCCTGAAACCAATGTCCTCTTTGGGGCTGAATGTCAATCAAGACCCAATAGGAATGGTCCTAACCTGTACCCCCTCTAGCTCCGAAGCCTTGATCCTTTTGAGAACAGTGATTGCAATCATGAACAAAATGTCCAGTTGAAGGGAGAATTAAGCCTGGGCAAAACTTTTTCCTAATTATAAAATGAATGATTTTTCCCCACAACATGAGATAATTTATTTTTGAGGCAAGGGATCACATCTCCGGGCTGGTTTCAAACTCAGTATGTATCTAAGGATGACCTTGAACTCTTGATCTGCCTTCCTCCACCTCTCTAGTGCTGGAACAACCTATGTGTATCATATCTCCTGCTTCAGAGGCTCAAGTTTTAAAGTCTGACACCACATATAAGAGAATATGGAGGATTTTCTATGGGAAAATTTATTGTCTATTAAAATGTAAAAGCACTCACGGGCAGATACTTTTGCATTTCATGTTTGTTGATCACTGTTCCATATGAAATGGTAACTCCCAGTTGTAAATGGTTAAACATGCAATGACACAATGTGACTTCTGGGTAAGTTACAGCTTTATCTTCTCTTTCCTTGGCTGGCTGCTTTTAGACTGTTCAAAGTGGTCACTTGGCAGCAGGTAACATTGAAATAGATTCCAAGATGGCAGAGACACAAAATGTACAAGAAATAGTATGAAAATGTGAATAAGTCTCAAATGCAATCACTCCATACAGGCTCTGGCTGTGAGATCTTCAATACAGATGTTGACAGGTGTATCTCAGCCATTGAGTAAAGAGGACTGGTGCTAGAAAGCAGGAGAAACCAAATTCTGTGGTTTGTGTAAGCGAGACAAACTTTTACTGTTTTAAATTTGGGAAACCTAGGTTTGTAAATGCCAGCACCTTTTCTTTTTTTACAAATGTTCTATTTTTTTATTGAGTTTTGTTGAGCTCTACAATTTTCTCTGCTCCCCTCCCTGCCTCTCCCCTCTTCCCCTTCAACTCCCCCAAGGTCCTCATGCTCCCAGTTTACTCAGGAGATCTTGTCTTTTTCTACTTTCCATGTAGGTTAGATCTATGTAAGTCTCTCTTGGTGTCCTCATTGTTGTCTAAGTTCTCTGGGATTGTGAGTTGTAGGCTGGTTTTCTTTGCTTTATGTTTAAAAACCACCTATGAGTGAGTATATGTGATAATTGTCTTTCTGGGTCTGGGTTACCTCACTCAAAATAATGTTTTCTTGTTCCATCCATTTTCCTGCAAAATTCAAGATGTCATTATTTTTTCTGCTGTGTAGTACTCCATTGTGTAAATGTACCACATTTTCCTTATCCATTCTTCATTCGAGGGACATTTAGGTTGTTTCCAGGTTCTGGCTATGTCAAACAATGCTATGAACATAGTTGAGCACATGTCCTTCTGGCACGATTGAGCATCCTTTGGATATATACCTAAAAGTGGTATTACTGGGTCTTTGTACTACTTGGTACAGTTCCAGCATATGCTGTCCAGTTGATACAGACTCTGATGGGAGGACAAGAGTAGACAGATAGTCTGTACAGAGTCCTCTGAGGACTGCACATAAGTAATTCAAAATTGTGATTGGGCCATAGAATGGGAGAAAATGCATGAAGGATTGTTAGAAAGAGACTCAGACAAGAAGATAAAATATGGGGAAAGTTTTCTAGTCCATCCATCAAAAAAGTGTTGGGGAACAAATTATCTTTCCTATCTACCAACAGGGAGATGCTCTGACCTAGATTAGTATTGGGCGTGTATTCACTTACGGCTTAAATAATGACTGTTTTCTGCATTTTGTAGTGTGTTGGCTTGTGGCCTAATGATTAGGAAGACCTGTGAAAATGCTGTGTTGTATTTGGATGGTTAACCACGCCTTCTGCAATTATGTTGCCTGAACCTATGTCTCCATGAGCTATGCGACTTTGTACAGTTTTGACTCAATTTTAAGAAATGAAGGACACAGTGGTGTCTATTTCTTATGGCAATTATATTAGTTCAGTGACTGAAACACATATGGAAAAGCCAACATGTTTGCTTTCATTACTCTAGTGTTGGTTCTTTAATCTACTTTCGTAACTTCTTCAGCAACGTGTAAGTCATACTTATTCAATACTTTCAAAATGTCTGCATGACAAAGGGAGGTAACTACCTGTTTCTCGATCTGTAGAGAGACTCTATAGTACAACCTTGGCTCTGACCAGAGTTCAGTGTCCTGAAGACACACACACAATATCAACAGGTATCCTAGAGTCACATCATTCTCCAGAAACAGTTCACAGAACCGGCCTGAGAAGAGAAATTAAGTTTTGGTTCACTGTGACATGTCTGTCCACATTGGAAGCTGTGGCAAAGTGGCAATCAGACATCATTTATCTCAGTTCTGTCAGGATTGTCTGGACCACGGTATTGTGCTACTGTGCCTTTCTTGCACTCAGATCTAGGATTAAATGTAAATTTTTACTGTGTCTGATGAAAGCAACAGACATAAAAATATTTAAATATAAATATTTATATTCAAATATTTGCCTGATGACTGGAATATTAAGAAAATTTACTATGGGTCAAATTATACCTAGTAATGCCTGGCGATGAACATGTAGCTCAGTGGTCTCACTCTTTCCTATCAAGAGCAAAGTACTGGGTTGTCTGACTAATATAAAAAATGGGCTGACTTCATCAATAGATCATCAGAGATCTTCTGATGGCCATTAGGTAACAGTATTAGCATGTAGCAATCACTGTGCCAAATCTCTCCCTCCACCTATATTTTCTTTCTCTCATTTCATAGAGGTGGCAAGCAAGGTTTTAAGGCTCATAAAAAGTAGAGTTAGAATTGCAACCCAGACAGAAGTGGCCTGTAGGAAACTTAAAATTAGTACAATGACACTGTTAGAATGCCCACTGTGACAATGAATTGCTT
Source organism: Ondatra zibethicus (assembly GCA_004026605.1). Lineage (NCBI taxonomy): Eukaryota > Metazoa > Chordata > Mammalia > Rodentia > Cricetidae > Ondatra > Ondatra zibethicus. The sequence continues at coordinate 17,721 of PVIU01009477.1, forward strand.
TCTGTTAGAATTATAATATAGATTTCCACCAAGATCTTCAGTCTCTCTTCCTAAGAGATCAGCATATATGCATGGTGCAGTATACTATACATGCAATCATTGTCATTTATGAATGAGAGTTGCAGACTGATAACAATCCTGGCATTCAGGCATGGATTGAACAACCAATCTACGGTGAGCAAGCTTGCATGCAGAATATCTCATTTATACTGACTGCTAGGTCAGCCTGCTGCCAATCTGTAACTGATTCACATCTAGGTTCATTTGATTCTTCAAAGTTTCACATATAGTCCTGAGATTAAGCAAGAAAATTAACAGCACAACCAAAAATAATGACACGCACCTACTCTTATTATTCACCAGGGTGAAATACACTCTGTCAGCGATTTGGATATTATAATATTTTGAACATTACTGGAAATTTACAGATAAGGAATGGAATACTCATGAGATTAAACAATAAATAGGCAAGGTTATACAGGCAGTAAATGATAGAGTCAAGTTTTAGATGTGAGAAGGACTCAATTCCAAACCTCTACATGGGGCTGATGAGGTGTCTCATCAGGTACAATATTTGTTGTGATGACACAAGGTCTGGAGTTTGGATCCTTCCATGTGAAGGGTGGGTAAGGGTAAGTGTAAGGCTGCATGCAATTCCAGTGCTAGTATGTTAAGATAGGGAATCTTTGAGGAAGCTGCTTAGCCATACTAACCAAATCAAGAAGCTCTGGGTAGAACCAAGAAACCTTGCCACAATGAATAAAGTGTATTGTCATGGAAGGAAACTCTTGGTATGAGGCACAGGTCTCTACATACACAAATATACCACCACATATGAGAACACACACACACACACACACACACATATATATATATATACATACATACATACACACACATCGTATTCACAGATGTGTGCAAATATTCCATAAAGCATCAAAAATAAATATGTGTAATTTTGACTATCCTTTATCATCACAAAATTCCACGTCATGTCATCTTGCTACTAATTTCAGTCACCTCAGTTTGAACATTCTAAACATAATCAGAATTACTCTCTCTGAACTCCTCTCCTCTGAGAGGTCCCAGGAAAGGTATTTCCTATAAGGTCTCATGTAACTAGAAGCTAGAGAAGACTTTGGAGGAGAGATAATAGTGGAAATATAGATTCTGGCATAGTACTATAAAACACAAAACATTCCACACAGAGTTTCAAAATATTTTGGCCAAGTAGACAAGCTTTGTGACAGCTGAGTGGAGAGAGGAACAGAAGATACTTTGACAGTAGCCTCACAAATACATAATGTGGCAGTATGCAATATGCATTCCGAACTTAAAGGTAACATGGTCTGTGTTTATTCATGTTTAAATCAGTAATCCAGACCCAGTTGATTCAGGTATTTATGGTTCATGAGAATTCAGAATAGAAAGGTTCTCTTCCAGAGTAAGTTGTGATATGTGGGATCCTGCACCAGCTGTGACTTCATGATGTTCACTGCAAGCTCACTGACTCCTGCATCCACTGTTATGATTTCTAGAGACCATAACAGCTATCTCAAGGGAACTATTGCCTCTCATTGTACAGAATAACCTAGTGAACCTCTATTGCCATAGCTATTATAATACATATGATTTCTAAGACCTGTCTGTGTGTACAACTGAGTTTGATGCAGCATTTTATTCTGAGGTCCCAGGTGTGAGATTGTAAAGGGGATAGCTGACTGCACCATAGTCTAGCTATAGCAGCTACAAAATCTGCCATAATTAATAATAACTTAACAATTATATAAGACAAGCAGAACCAAGAGAATTCTCAACTGAAACAATATCCTGACCCTGGAGCATAAGACCTGAGAAATGAAGGAGAAAAAGAAGGGCTGAAAATAAAAGCGGGAAGGTGGAGTTGGAGAGATGTCTCAGTGGTTAAGAGCATTGGCTGCTCTTGTTGAGGGTCCGAGTTTGACTCCCGGAACCCATATGGGTGCTCACAACAATCCAATTCCAGTTCCAGGGGATCTAACACCTCCTTCTGACCCCCACAGGCACTACACATATGTGGTGCAAAGATATACATGTAAGCAAAACACCAACACACATGAAAAGAAAAATAAACATTTTTAAAGTCTTTTTAAGGGGAAATGGTCATAGGATTTTCCACAGAACAGATTATGGTGTTTGCTTCTTCCATTTACAAGTAAATCTTCTTTGAATAAAAGGCCAACAGACAGCTGAGGTAGAATTGAAAACTAGGTAAGTGTGGGTAGCTTTTTAAAAGTCATTGTGTTTTAACTGATGATTTCTGTGCTACAAAAATAATCTCAAGAAAAACACAGGCATTATCTATTTCCGTTATGACAAATGCATGAGTGTTTCGGGAGAACCCGAGTGCATACCAGAAGGTGTTATGGTCTGTGTTTGAGCATGTGGAGGCCAGAGCCTGACATCGGGTGTCTTTCACTATGACTTTCTGCATTGATTGACTGACTGACTGATCGATTAATTGATACAGAGGCTCTCATTGAGCCCAGAACTCATTGTTTCTGGTAGTTTGACTATCCAGTAAACTCCAGGTATGTACTCATCTTTGCTTCTCTTCTCTGGGTTACAACCATATGCCAAGGTGCTCAGCTTTTATTTTCCCAAGGGTGTTGGAGTCCTGAGCTAAGATCTTTACGGTTGTGTAGCAAGCGCTATGTTCACTGAACCATCTTCCTGGTACTGATCTAAACTTTTTAAGTAGTGTCCTAAATGCATATAGCAGTTAGGACTATTTATTTACCTCTGTTTTTGGTTTGCTCTTTTCTCATAAAGGAAAACTAAAGAGAAAGAACAAGCAAACATAAAACAAAAATATACAAAGATATATAAACCAAACATGAAACAAACTCTCCCAATGACTACGTAGAACGCCAGGCCTTTTCTTTACCAGTTATGCTGAAAGAAGGCCAGAACCTTCTAGGCTTCCAGGCCCATTCACTCATGGCTCAGCAGGCACAAGTCAGATTACAGGAATCTTCCTGCTCCTCGCTGTCTGAAAAAGCAGCAGTGAAGCATATCAATGCATTTTCATGCTTTAGAGAAGGCAGCCTCTGCTAGAATTCCATCCTGTTTGGGTCTGCACTCACCTTGTGGGCTGCATGGAAAGGTCAATATTTGAAGAGAACAAGCAAGATATTTAGAAAACTGTAGGAATGAGCATTCATTTGGAAGTGCTAACTGGGCCTTCCACATTTTTTGAGGCATCTCCATGGGAAGCCAGTATAAATGCACCTATTATTTCTGTGAATTGAGTTCCTAATTTGCATCTGCTTTCTATTGAACTGTAGGAAATTGAGATCACAAAGTTTAAAAAAGGAGAATACCTGTTTAATGTTCCATGCAGTCAGATTTTGTGTTTGGTGCTTGCTCACAGCCAAAGCCTCAGGCAAGAGACAGAATGAGCAATTTAACCAATCACTGACTGCTTGAGTCCATTATGCAAACAGAAATAAAGCCCTTCTATCAGTGTAAGAAAATAAGGACTTCTCTAGATCTGTCCCTTATTTTAATGTCTGTCATACGAGATAGGCTCCTTAAGGCAATCTGTAAAATTTAAAAAAGGAAACCTACTTTAAAGTTATAGACATATAGAAACCTTGCATTGGGGTATCATACAAAATCTCATCTTTCCTTCATTGTTGGAAATAAAAAATAGAATTTTAAAACTTTAAAGTATAATGGATCCTGGGAAGTTTATAGATATTTATTGGTAATTGACTTTTTCAGTTTCAGCTTCCACTAAATTCCTTAAGGATCAGACACTTTGAATATGTTTAGTTTAAATCCTTGTAACAAACAGCACCAAATCTTGGTCATGTGCACCAGGAAGGCTGATCATACCTGCATTTGGAACCAGTCCTCCTAAACTTAACTGGGCTTTCTCAAAGGTCTGGAGGTTCTTCTACTGCCCTCAGGGACATGAAAGAAACTGGCTCTATCAAGGTATTATGAACTATCCAAATATATCCCTCTTGCGATAAATGAAAATTTGTGAGGGTACTAGCCCTTGCTCACTTCCTTAAAATTTAATTGGCTAAAGCAACACTTACAGAAAATGTGCTGCCTTTGAAAGGTGAAACGTCAAAGGCTCCTGGTGGTGCATAAGAATGGGGACCCTTCAAGCAATTGGGCATGTACAGATGACAGTGACTTAAAATTGTCTATGTATTTAGCAAATTGCTATCCAAGTCCCCTTGTTTCAGCTGTGACTTAACCAGTAAGACTTGCTCTTTTATATGAGAAAGGAAAGAAGCCAGACACCTAACACCAGTTACACAGATCATTTATTTTTCCTCTAGCCTCACTCTCTCTCACCTTTGTTAATAATAAGATGGTGATGATATCCACCACCCTTTACTGATATTTGTATGTCAGACACTGACAACACACTGAACAAAGAACCTGCTTTATGGAAGTTATGATCTGAGTCCAGGAGACAGAGTATTGAGCAATAGGAGATGAAGAGAGATTTAAAATCTTGTTGAAGTTTGTCCTGGTGGTGTAGAGGCCTGGATTGAAATTCACACTTTTCAGATGTCAGCATAAGACTTCCCAACTTTCAGTTAACCTACAATTCTTAAGGATTTGAACACTGCAGAACAAATTTCCCATGTTATTATTGTTTTAAAATAACAAATGTGCTTTATAAAAGAGCTTTTAAAAGCTATTCTGAGCCTAATATTTGTTACTACGGCCCAGGAACTTGAATTCAAGTCACCCTAAATGACATAGTCCACCAGGGAAGATATTACACAAAATGGTATAGTCATAGCATGAAAGATGTCATAAATCTGCATGCTTATCAGCTCCATTGTTGAGAGCATTGGTTATGTAGACTACAGGAAAGCAGGAAAATCTTACCACAGCCTTGATATTGTTACAGCCTCCTCAGTTTCAAGGTTGGAGTAGGTACAGGCCTATTAAACTTAACGACACATTGTTAGAAATTTATCTATTCGTCAGCAGACTCTTGGTAAAACTTAAAGTACATGACTGCTAAGGGGCTAAGTAGCCCAGAGTAGTTCTGGCTCTTAACTCCCCAACACTCCAGGTTGCCACAGTCACCATGCTGCAGTCAATGAGCTCAGACAATCTGTAAGGCACTTAATTTAGGTGCGGCTTGTTCAGAGAGTCATCATCTCATATCATTTCCTTGATCGGAAATTACAAATACCCCTATCCCAACTATCAAAAACTGTGTTCTTTTAGTGATGCTGTCAGTGCAACATACTCTGGTCAGACATGCCCGTCATTTCCCCCATCTATCATTTATTCTGATTCACATGCTCCACTGTGACCCTGAGCGGGAGGACTATTTATGGAGCACGTGTTCTTCTTCCTTGTGGCTTTGACCAAAAAAACATAAGATGCTTACAGAAGGATTTCTTTTGATTTATACCTTTAGGAATGGTGCAGTCTATTATGACAGAGTCAGCATAGAAGAAGAGCCTGTGGTCAGGATGCCTGTAATGGACGGAAAGTAGAGATAGTTTATAAAGCCTCAATAGTCACTCTTTAATGACCCACTCCCTCCAGCAAGTCTCCATTTCTTAAAAATTCCAGAGGCTTCCAAAAGGCACCAACAGCTGGGAACCACATGATCAAACGCAGTTAGGCTGTGGAGGAAATTTCTTACTCAAAGCACAGCATTGCTCAGATGTATTCACACAGTTTGGGATTCTGTCCAAGACTTTCCCTTCATCCTTCCACCTTTAACTTTAATATGCTTCTAACTCAACAAACATATCTATTCTAGATAAGTTTACTTTCAGTTGTGTACTTAGATTTTATACATGTGCACACACATTCAGCAAGTCTTTATTTTATTTAGTTTATTTATGACAGGGTCATGTTGTGCAGCCTACGATGGTCACTACTTTACAACATAGGTTGATCACTAATTGACTATGATGCCCAATGGAAGGTTAAAAAAGCCACCCAAAAAATACATCCAGGCCCTGAAAACAGAACCAGTGAAATAAATACAACCTGGTCCTGAAACCAGAGCCAAGAGGTTAAAAAAGGCCAGTGAAGGAAACACAGTTTGGCCCTGAAACCAGAGCCAATGAAACACACTCTGCGCCTGACCAACTGGGCACAAAACCAACCAATTCCTGAGCAGGAAAACCAGCCAATCGCTAAACATGAAATCAACCAATCCCTGAACATAAAATCCAGCCTATTTTTGAGCTTGTTCAAACTCAGTGATTGGATTTTCACCAATTCTTACCCTGAAAATCTTCACCCTGGAGAAACCCCACTCCTAAGAAGCCCTATATAATCCATGTATGTGCCTGTTCAGTTAGGAGCTGCCCCTTTCCACACTGGCAGAAGCAGCCCCTCCCCTTGATTCCTCCCTCCTAATGAATCTCTTGAATGAGTTTTGGGTAAAGACCTTTGACAGAAGTGGAGTGGAGAAGAAAAGCAAGTGACATCTCTAATGGGAAACTCCCTTAGAGATGTGGAGCAGAGAAGTAACAACTTTCACCACAGCAGGAGCAGACTTACATTTCTGCAGGAGTTCCACCCTTTGCAGAGAGAAGCAAAGAAGTGACAGTTTTTGCCAGAGCAGAGAAGCAATGGACATTCCTGCTGGAAAGCTCTCTTAGCAGAGTGGAGCAGAGCTGAGGTGTAATGGCTTTCTTGGAGAAGAGCAGGATTACTACATCCTGCAGGAAGAGTACCCCGCACCAAACACAGCTATGGGTATAGCCTGCCTCCCCAACTGTAAGGATAACTTTCTCTTTAGTGCTGTAGGTATCCAGCATACCTTCTTTTCACAGCTATAGGAATAGCCTGACTCTAAACACTCAGTATACCTTTCTCTTCACAGCTATAGGTAGAGCCTGGCCCCGACAGTAGGGATATCTTTTCCATTAGAGCTGTAACTCTTGTATCCAGGCTGGTCACTAATTCACTTTACAGCACAGGCTGGACACTAATTCACTGTGATGCCTGGGTCACTGATTGATTATACAGCCCAGGTGGTTTCAAATTCTTTCCTTTGCCTCTATGTGCTGGAATTGCAGTCATAAGGTGCCAAGTTCAACCATGTATGTAATCCTTATAAAAATATTAAGAATACATAGAATTAAAAACAAGAAGTTCATCTTTCTTAAAATTAAGAATTAGATCCCTCCATTGTTATAGAATCTTAGAAAATGTGTAATTATAAATTCTTTTCTATTCAAAATATATTCAATATCTTTATAAAACTCAACATGTAGCCCCTTTATTGAATTTGACTCCTGAATGTCAAAGATCCTGAAGTCATTCCCTTAATATAGTTTTCAAACTTACTAATGCTGAGACCCTTTAATGCAGTCCTTCCTGTTGTGGTGACCCTCAACAATGAAATTATTTTTCTTTCTAATTCATGACTATAACTTTGCTACTGTTATAAATTCTAAAGTAAATATAGTGTTTCCCGATGGTCTGTAAAAGGTCTTTTGACAAACCCACAGGTAGAGAACCGGTGCTTTAGAACACACACACAAACACACATACGCAAGGATGATCTGTATTTCTCTTTCTATGTGATAGCAGCAAGCTATCCCCCCTGATTCTGGTTTACAAGATGGTTTCCTGACATACATATCAGAAAGCTTATTTATTGCTCTGGTGGGAACCAATTAGCTTATAAAGATTGGCATTTCAAATATCAGATAATTTAAATATCTATGAGTGAGAACTTTTGCTTGAAAGCTAGCTATTATACATTTTGAGAAAATGTCTATAATGGCCACTTCTGTGTAGAGAGAGATGAGCGGTTTTCTACTTTTTATAAATCCTAGCAGATTCCTATGATTTAACTCTTATTTAATAGTTAAACTCTCTATTACCTTAGAATATTTGAGGTAATATTGAGTATTTGAGGCTGGCCTTATTTTCTTATAGAAAACTGGTAGCTCTGGCTCATATTTGCTTTCCCATAGAAGATATCGTTTTATTGTATACATACTAACATGGCAATTTAATGTTTATATAAGTATCATATAAATTTTAATTTGCCCAAGCTAGTCAGGGACTGAACTTTTCTGGGTTCTGGGTGAATAAAAGCATATCTTTGTGTCTTTTACCAAGAGGGTCGGATTGAATGAACTTCTTCAATACAATGGAGTCTCAACCCATCTTATTTATGAGCCACGGCAGAAAAATTTCAAACCTGAACCACAGCCCTCAGGAACTATCATGAGCCATAACATCCCCACCCTTGGGCACACTAGATAGCATCTTAGAGTGAAGGTAAGAGAGCGGTACATCCTAGAGAAGTTGCCCGCAAATACCTCGATGCTGTAGTAGCCAGTGAGCTAGGACACGAAAATGAGGTGGATGTTTCCGTCATCATACACTTAGGAACTACTGATAAGAAAAACCAGGAGTTTCCTAAAGTTGGGCTGTATTAACTCACAGGGGGTAACTCTCTTGCCGTCTTTTGATATCTCCATCCAGTGATGGCACAAATATATTAAAATAGGCCATCATGGGTATTGTGAAATCACAAACCAAAGATTAGATTGCTTGTTCCGGAGAGTGGTTTACTAGCACACGTATGCTCAGTAATTTCTTCATCAAAGTACTTACAGTACTCTGAGTACCACATTACAGTCTTCATTTGTGATATATTGCATGTGATATCTCATTTTTTTAAAGTATCCGCTAATTTTATTTTCTCCTTTGAAATGATGGCTGAGGAAAGTGGCATTCAGCACAGGCCAGCAAGTGCTGGGGTCAAAATTCACCCATAGGTATGCCCAACCCTGAGCTTCAGCTGCTCGCTCCTGACCAGATAGCAGTGGTTTTGATTGAATACTCCTCCATGCTCTTGGAGGAGAGTAAGAAACTGATAGGATCACTTGTGCGGTCCTTAAAATATATTATCTATTCATCAGGTGGGTTTGGCTGTGCTCAATGGGTATTTCATATAGACTCAGAATAAAAATATAGTACATCTTCCCCAAACTCAAAATTTTAAAGAAGAAAAGAGTATTTTTATCATAAAACAAAAATATACTAGGGACAGAGTGTATGTTCTATTAAGTAAGTTTTTGGAGTCCTAGGAGCTTCTTAGAGATTTGCACTTTGGGAAAGCCCTATTGCCTTGAGGTGCAGAACCCTTGGCGTCCACTAATGAGCTGAGAACAACCTATAAGGAGCATGTTCTAAAGTGCAGCTGTTACCTACAGCACAGGGCAGAGTCAGACAAGTGTTTTTTCTATGAGACTTTATTGCACTCATGGTGCCCCAGTGATTTTTAGCCATCATTGGAATGATTAGCCATGCTGTCACTGGCATGGTCAGCCATGACATGACACAGCAGTATCATTCCTCACCCCATGGAGTGAGAAGCTCTACCCTAGTTTGTCTCATGTGTGATCTTAATATGAAGTGCTTTCATTCAACTTCCCTTTTATAAACCCTCCTACATCCTTATGTTGAAGTGACATTATTACTATAACTTTTACATTTGTCACTGTGATTTTTATAGTTATTAATACTTTTATTTTTGTTTTATTTAGTGATAATACCTGGTCATCCTAGGAATCAGTGCAAGTATTTAAGCACTCCAAGAGTAGTGAACTTGTGAGCAGTGTAGTTCTTAATCCTATAACCCTGAGATTAGTGTTTAGCAGAAGGGTGTTCAACAACACCTCCAGTGAATGGATAAAGGACGATACGTACAAGCCACACAATCTTCCCCTCCTCCTTAGTCTCTATATCAGTTAAAAGGAAAATTGATATTGGAAGACCTCTGTGGTACAGAGTTTGGTTTGAATAAATGAGATTCTGTGTTAATATCTTAGCACTGACAAAAAGAAAAAAAAAGAGAAGGGAATACTGTTTTCAGGGCCCTGAAGAAAATGATGAATTCAGAATATCTATGAGTGCCCGGCACATAATAAACATGAGTTACTACTGAATCTTATACACACAGTACTTACATGTACCTAAACAACTAAAACAAGCATGCTTGTACATTCTGTATTTCACATAATTTGATTTGCAGAGGTTTGGCAAATTAAAAGAACACAGAGTCCTTAAAGTCCAAACTTTAAGAAACATTGTGTTGATCTTGTTGAGCCACCAAGTATTAAGTCATGTTATTCCCAAAGAGCAACAAAAATCATAAAATCCTTTGTTCACAGGAATGCTAGAAAATATAAACAGTAAAATAAAAAATTACAGCCTTAACGATTAAGAGTAGAGACATGGGCAGAAAGTGGATTCATCTATTTGATATATTGTAGACACTTAAAAATGTATGGCTATAAACTCTGATGTGTTTGTGTATTTTTGGTGCTGACTTCAGAATTAAAATGGCATTTCTATTTAATTTGAATTATAAACTTTCAGTGAAGTTTTGATAATGAAGATACAGGCTATGAAAACTTTCTTAATAATCTGAATTAACTTTTATATTAACAAAATCATGAGAATTTTACTATAAAATTGCATTTTTAAAGTATAGTCAAAACTTAGGATTTACTTAATGGTTCTAGTTCAAGAACTATAGATGAATTTTGATTGTCATAAATTGATAAGCAATATTCGCTAGCACATTTCCATTTTTTTTCTAGATAGAGTTTCTCTATGTAACAGACCTAACTGTCCTGAAACTTTCTCTGAGACCTGACTGCCTTTGCCTCCTGAGTGCAGGGATTATGGGCTTAAAGGAGTGTACCACCACAGTTCAGCCCTGCTTTTCTGTTCGTTTGTTTTTTGTGTTTGTTTGTTATTTTTATTTTTAATACACTATTTCCAGACTTTTATCATCTGTTATGATCCTCTTCTAGCTACTAGAGGCAGCAATCTTTGCAGTACTCCACATCTAAGTGAGTACGTTTATATCCTAGCATTGGTGGGAAAATCATAGAATAGGCTGGTAGACCACAGTTTCCTCTCATTCTCCGTTCTCCTTATTAAAAAGACAATGTAAGCCTTCGCTTCGAAGCTGAGTGTGACTTTCATTTTCTGTGGGGGCATTTCCCTTAACTTCAGAGTCTTCTGAGTTTGTTCCTGGGTTCATTGTCTACTCAATGCATGAAATATCTTCATATTGTAGTGTCTTATCTGACACACAGCCAGAGTAATTAATGCTCTTGAAAGTTCTGCCTTAGGAGAGGAAGTTAAAGAAGTCTATTTCCTGCTACAAGCCCACTTTCCTTCCCAGTCCTCTAGCTGCCAGTGATTATCTCTGTGTATTTTCTTTCAAGAGTAACAAATGCCTTGTCTTTCTTTGTTCTCACTTCAACCCACCTGCTCCCTTTATTCTTGTTGCTGCCTTTTCATTTTATTTAGCTCAATCTTAGTCCTACTTCTTCATTGTTGTGCTCTGGGCATTATCTATTTTATTGTGCAAAAAAATGACCTTTAATTTTCTAAATCATAAAAAGTATGTCTAATATTATAACACATTTTAAAATATGCTAAATAGATTTTTTCAGCTGGGCAAGATCTCAGATTTGGATTCTTACTATTCTGTTATACTTGCTACCCAGGAAACTTTTTCCTGAGCTCATTGTTTTCTTGTAATGCCTTCAAAATTAAACCATAAGTAACCAGCACACATTCTTAAACTTTGGCTAGAGGAAACTTAGCCTCCCAGAAATAAATTTTAAAAAAACTTCAACACATATAATGTCTGGCTTTGATATCTTATGTGGTGCCTTTGTTAGATGCTTAATCTGATTGGTCTCACTATACTTAGGTTCCAAAAAATCAATATCCTTGCCTTCTGAACCTGCTAAGTCAATGGCAAATATTTTGATTTGTTATATGTAAATGCTAATTTCCAGAAAGTGATTTCTGTATTAGCTAGGATGATTAAAATAGGTTTCTGTCTTGTCTTGATAATTTCTGAACTTATCAAACAAAAGTTTAGTTTTTAATTATATAAAAACTAAATTAAACTAATTAAGAAATTATTGCAAAATAGGAAGATATTTGGGGTATTATATGTTGTATTTGAAGAGCCCTGGTCTGGAAATAGAAAAAAGCTTTAATAAGAACAGAGATGTGATTTTGGAAAGAGGATTGAGGACATTTTTTAAAAATCCTTTGATTTTTACAGTAGAGGTAACTGTGTGAAGCTATAGCATTGAGCCTTCCAATCCCTTCATATTAATCAGGAATCCCTAATTAAAACTGGAAGAAGTTAGCCACATAGTTTGAACACAAGTAAACAGTGAACTTCCCTAGGGCCACTGCCACATGGAGGCAGGCTGTGACTTCCTGCAGAGGATAGATAAGCAGTGAGGTGCTGAGGGGCCTATAGGCATATCCATACTCATCTGTGAGGTAAAACTACCCCAGAGGTAATGTGTGCAGCATTAAGAGTCTGGTAGAGGGACAAGGAAAAAGACACAAAAGCAAATATTAGTCTAGAAGCATCACATTCTGGGGCATAGCATGGAACGGCATTAGAAAGCTGCTGAAATGTGTGTGGGCATGTGATGACCATTTCTGTTGATGAACTCTAATACATCAAAGTTGTCTTTCTACTCCTAGACACAGTGTATGAGGGATCTTGCTTACTGGACCATTAATTTGTACTCCAACATTTTGTGGGATAATGCTCTTGCACACTATAAATATTTGTCACTCACATTGGTTTAATAAAATGCTGATTGACCAGTAGTTAGGCAGGAAATATAGGTGGGGTGACCAGAGTAGGAGAATTTTGGGAAGAGGAAAGACAGAGATATAGTTGCAATCCAGACACAGAGGAAGCAAGATGAGAATGCCTTACTGAGAAAAGGTACCAATGTGGCTAAACATAGATAAAAATTATGGGTTAATTTAAGTTGTAAGAGCAGATTAGTAATAAACCTGAGCAATAGGCCAATCAGTTTGTAATTAATATAAACCTATGTGTGTTTATTTGGGACTGAATGGCTGCAGGACCAGACAGGATATAAACTTCCATCTACTCCAATTTTCCTTATATATATTCATACACACACACACACACACACACACACACACACACACACACACACACACACACACACACACATATATATATATTAGAACTGAAGGTTCTAATATATATATTTCCCCTGCAGGTAAGTGACTAATCATTTGTGAAGAAAGTAAATACGAACAGCTTGGGACCACAGCTATATACCTGGAAGCACAGTGGAGGAGGCTAACCCTGGTGGCACAGACCCTGAGAAAACTGGGAGAGGCAGCCCTAGGTGACCCCATTCAGTTTGGCAACACATTTGGCATTTTCCATGAATGTATTGTTTATGGCTTTGTATTTTTCTCTGTGGCCCTTTGGACCTCTTGGAAAGTCTTCCACTGACCAATGAAATGTCTTTTGACTTTAATTATCTATTTTGATAGCATACCATGCAACTAGAATGCTGAGAATTTCCTAAGAAAATCTGAGTCATTTTGAGAGCAGAATCTATATAACCAGATTCAATGCAGATCCAAGTTAGAAAGAGCTATAGTGACTGGCCCTCAAACTTCTTGCTTTGAAGGTTTGATTTTCAGTCTGTGGCATTGTTAGGGGATGTAGAATTCTTAGTGCTGGAACCTATTATAAACTAATAGAATCTTTGGGGTTTGCTGTTGAAGGGAATGTGGAGACCTGACCCTTTATTTGTACTGTGTCCTCTTTCTAGTTGCATGAGAAGAGAAATTTCCTCTGTGCACCCCATCACAATGTTGCTCTATCACCCCACAGGCACCACAGTAACAAAACCAGCTACTGAAACTTCATTTATTCTTTGAGAATTTTATAAAGTGCTTTTTATCATATTTCCCATCCACTAACTCCTCCCAGATTCCATCTACTTAACTTCATTCTTCTTTTTCTTTACTCTTAAAATAAAAACAAAAGGAAAAAGGCACTAAAAACATGAATTCTTATTTGTGTTGACCTTCTACTTTTGATCACAGGGCCTGCCCTAAAATGTGATTGATATACCAATTGTCACTCCACTGAATAAAACTGAGTGTGTCCCTACTTTGAGGAGCTATCATTTTCTAATAGCTTCTTGGTTACGGGTAGGATTATGTGACCATTTCCCTTCCTCCATGCTGTGATTTTGTCTGACTGGAGTTTGTGAAGGCCTCATATATGTGTCTATGTGTGTTCATATGTACTTATGCCTTGTGTGCCTAATAAATGCTGTTTCTTTAAAATCACCCATCTCAAGTGAAGATAGAAATAAAAACACTGAAACTTTTGAATGTAAGAAAAGACCTGATCCTTTCCCTTTGTAAACTATCTTAGGTATTTTAATCATAGCGATAAAAATATACCTAACATGAAAATTTTAAAATATCAGCATAGAATGACTTTTAAGTTGACAAAATTAAGGCACAAATTCCATTGATACACTCTAAATTGCTTTACAGTTGAATTTGACCAAAGTACAGTAAGAATTTTCTCTCTGCTTCTCTTTCTTCCTTCCTTTCTTTCATTTGTTCATTTGTTTTTCCTTCTTCCTTTCATCCTTCTTTCCTTCTTCTTTTTCCTCCCTCCATTCCCCATTACTCTCTTCTTTCTTCTTTTCTATAAATCATTTAAAATATTCATGTTATATATTAATAAGACAGGGAAACTCTAGACTAGATAATTTCCAAGATTTTCCATTGATTTATGTCTACAATGATCCAAAGAATATGTATTTTTATACAAATTTAATTAGTTCTTTCTAGATCCTATTGTATGCAGTTAATCTGTCTACCATCCTTTATAATTAATGACACCACACATCAGAATATTCACCAAATCAAGTATGTCTATTCACTTATGGTGCAAAGTATCCACTAGTTCTTCATAATCATCCCACAGGGCAAGATGAACTTATTTCCTTTACTTTTGGAATCTAAGAGATTCTAAAAATATGTTGAAAGTTACCTGAGTTCACTATGACAAAGAACCAAATTTCTGTGTGCCTCACACCCAAGTGTTTATACTATTCATTTAAAATATTAAAAACTGAATTAAAATATCCTTCTGAATTGAACCCATCAGCTTATATTTTATAATATTTTTCTCTCAGATTAAATTTGGGACTAATTTTTCTAGATAGCATCCACCTATGAGACTTCAATGAAAATTTGACACATGAGAGGTCTTATATTAAGACTCACTATTTTAAAAAATGGATATTTCCACTCAGGTTAGTAATAAGAAACACTCATATCATTTGTTTGTGGGATAATTCCTGTTGAAGGATCAGTATTGATTTTCAGGGTGAGCTCAGTATCTCATAAATGTTTCAACAGCTTTTCAAGATTTCATTGCATCACCTGGATGCTTATGTACACTATCCTTTTACAAGATTTGAATTTATTGTTTTTCTTAATCTTTTTCAACATACATAAAATGTCAGTCTGGAATAATTGAAAACAGAGCAAATAACACTCATTCTAAATGACAGGAATTAATGGATTCGACCTGGGTCATGTTAAAGGCCTGCACTCAAGAGCTGCTGTTCTGGGTAGAAGCTGCTTGCCTTCCCTTGTTCTTGAGGCAATGATGACAGAGTTAAACAACCTAATTAGACAAAAACAACTGTATACAATCTGAAGCAAGCAAATATTATGGTTTCTTCAGGGTATAGGAGTAATAAGAAAAATTACTCCTATTAGTTGTTAATACAAGATCAAGTTCCCTGTGTCAACAGTATACTTCAAAGAAGCTTCAAAGACACAAACTGAGACAAATGACATCAAACCAGGTTTTGTGGGTGTGTGAGGGTCAGGAGTTCAGAGCCAGCCTTGGTTGTACTGCAAATTCCATGTTGCCTTGCATGAGACCCTGTCTCAAAGCAAAGCAAGGCAAAAACAACAATGTTTGACTAGCAAAAATATACTTACATACAGACTCTTAGAACAATTTTGAGGAATGGCCAACTGGAAGAATTGCTGGTCCTTGGAAATATCAGAATTGCACACTTTATTGATGGTTTGTAATGCTCACTGCATCATAACACAACCCACGACTCTGTGATGTCTAATAAACTCCATGTTCTTATGCCTGTGAACTACCTCTGAAGTCATGATAGATTTTCTCACTTTTCTTAGACCCATTCAAGGGGGCTTATTTCACTCAATACCAAAGATGAGTGATCACTTCAGGTAGTGAATTATTTTAAAAATTATTCATATTAGTGATGCACATAAATATGTATACATATTTAAATATTTTCCAAATTTGGCCAAGTACAATCTGAAAAACATTAAAAGGAAAACTCCAAAAATAAGCAACTTGTAAGTTTTGAATTGCAGGTCTGTCCTAATTCTCATTAGAAAATCTTACACAATCCCACTCCATTCTTCCAGGAAAGATATGAATCACTCTTTTTCCAGCATATCAGGATATTGACACCTTAGATACCCCCTGCCCATTGCCACTTAGTAACTCTATAGTGTTTGATGTTTTCTGTGATGTCAGGCATCCAGTGGGGGTATTGAATCATCATGCTCTCCATGAATAAACACACTGATACTCCTGATTTTAAAGGAGAGCAGTCATCATGGGTCTATTTGCTTAAGATGGAATGTCTGATTTCTCCAGGAATTTGTTTGACTAGTTTTTGGGCTACTTTCCTAAAAGATGTTCTGGGAAGATGCTTCTATGTCCCTTAAGTAGCATAGGCTCTATTTCCCTAACACATAAATTTGACAATGAAAAAGTCTATCTTGAAATTAATTCAACACACTTTGATGCCTTTCTGTGGGCTTCAGAGAAATCTCTAAGAAATATAATTTGCCTTGACCAAAAGGACAGAGTAATTTGTCTTCAGTCATCACCCTTATTAATTTGTTCAATTCAGCTTACTTATGACATTCTATAAGTTGCAGTATGATCTGGCCAAGCCAAATTATTTACTTTGAGGAAGTTTTATTTTTCAGTGTATTATTTCTATGTTGAAATAAGTACACGAATACACTATTTATGGTTTAATCTCTCACCTTTATAAAATACATCATACTTTGCAGTCACAGCTCCTCCCCAAGTTTCAGGTGAGCCTTGTTCAGTGGTCTGGGGAAATCCAATTTTCACACGGAGAGATTGTAAAACAAAGCAACAATACATGGCTGTCAAATATCCAGACTTTCAGAACTGCTTTCCTTTGGAAAAGTCCATGAACGCAAGCAGATAAACACACAGACCTAAATAGCTAAGCCGTCACCAGAATGAAAAAAAGTTAAACACCCAAAATGAATAGTCAGAGTCTTTCTCTATTCCTGGCTCCAAAATCTTGCTCTCAATAAAGAATAAGTTACAGTTGACAACTTTTCTTCATGTATAAAAATATTTTTTCTCTTTTAGTTCTTTCAAATAGGTCTAATTCAATTAATTACCACAAGAAGAATAAATAATAAGGAAATAATGAGTTCTTGAGTCATGTAAGTAATAATTATGAATTCCGTGTAATCAAAAAATATTAGGTTTTAGAGTTGCTAAAACTTAGTTGAAAACTTATGACTTCTTTTTTGAGAAACAGAGACAATTCTTAAGGCTATTACTGTAATTGAAGGGAATGATTTGTGTAAAAATGCTTGATGTTTTAACTCCTTTAATTCTACAAATTAATTAATTAATTAATTCATCAATATACTGGATGCTTTTCTGGGCTCTGGGGACACAATTGCTGAGAACTAGAGAATATTTATTCCCATGAGGTATAGTGAGAAGACTTAAAAATATTTTAGGGTTTGTTTTTGTTTAAAAAAGGACCTTTCCTCTTTCAGTAAATGTTTTTTTTTCCTGGCTGGAAGAATTGCCAGGCTCAGATGATAGGATGCAGTGATACTAAGAGTTGTTTTGTGGCCTGACACTATGTAAACAATTCTTATATTGTAAAGCACAAGAAAAACCAGACCGTCCAGAGCTTTAAACACTGTCAATATTCAAATCTTTGTAAAAAATTAACAAGATGAATAATAGATAAATTGGACATATAAAATGTTTACTTTTTATTTGTTAATTTTATAAAGTTGATATTGGCCAGTATTTTATACTACAGCAATTTGGGAAATGGCATTGATAATTAATATTTTAACTTGGAATTATTTACAGTCAATGCAATAATCATGTTAATAAAAGTACTTACAGTCAGAACATACATAGAAAGCTTTCCTACACACTTCTGTTAAATAAAATCTCATAAAATATTTAACACAGTCTAGGTTACATGCTATTGCTCTATCTTCAGCTTATAGATGAGAAAAGAAGTTGATGGAAGACCAATGGCTCTCGACGCATGGCAGCCGGGAGATTTGCTGGTATACTGGCTTTAGACTCCAAAGTGATTTGCCAAAGCAGCCTATTCTTTCTAGAGTCCTTCCTTCATTACCTATCCTAGAAAACATTATTATTTAGCATCTGGAGTATTTAGCATTTTGCATTATCTTCATAGTATAAAATCCATGAAAATTTACCATCCAGCAACTGGTAAACAAGATATTCTAAAAGCCAGTGTCAAAAATTTCTAGCATTTTTTTGTTTATAGGCTTGCAGTAAGACAGGAAGTGAGCTGATATCCCCTAGAATATTTAGAATCTGACTCCTCTAAACTATTCAGATACTGCAAATGTTTCATGTGACAAATGAGTAGTCCTAGCCATGCAAGTCAATGTTAGCAAGACTTGCTCTAACTGGGACCAATAAAATTACTTTGTCCAAAATAAATTATATGGCTAAGCCTAGCATCATTGGAAAAGGGACACATACATGGTTTTAGTTACATATGGCAAAGGGTGGAAAAGAATCTTTGATGGCAACAGAGGCACTGATCAGGGACACACACACTAATATATGCAGATTAGGGGTTAGAAGTTTAGGTGGCTTGTCACACTAAGTTTTGGTTAGTTGGCTTTGAACTAAACAGCAAGAATTTTCTATTTACTCTTAAAATAAAAGGCGGTCTAGTTCTGAGAAGTGAAAAGCAAGACAAAATAGCAGACACTTTCGCAAGCTTATGTTTCAGGCCTTTAATTTTTTTTTCATCCTTTGTACTGCCCAATCTTGTTCCAGTAAATAATTAGTAAATGAATGATGCTTCTGATCTAGCCATCTAAGACACCAATTAAACAGAGGAACATACACAGAAATCATAATGTTGAAAGGCATGATGTTAGTGTTTATACAAACACTAATGGTGGTTTGTTTGTTTATTTTTGACACAGCGTTTCTCTGTGTAACAGCTTTGGCTATCCTGGAACTTGTTTTGAAGACCAGGCTGGCCTCAAATTCACTAAGATCCTCCTGCCTCTGCCTCCCAAGTCCTGGGATTAAAGGTGATTTTATGAAAAAACTTATAACAAAGAAAGCAGTTTACTTAGTCTTAAGCATGTAAATATGTATTTTAAGGGCTTGAGATGAATAAAATGAAATTTTGATACTCTCAAAATCATATTATCATACCAAATAATTTAAAGAAAAATTATTGTCATTAATTGTCTTTAACTAAAGAAAACCAAAATCTATATCAACCATTGTAGCCTTGAACTTCCTAAAGGCAAATTTAACTTTTGTTGTCTCAGCCTTCTATAGAAAGAAATTTGCTGCTTACAACAGACAATTTTCATTTCCTACATTTTCAGTTAAGAAAAATGTTGGTACAACTAATGTCAAGAGAAAAAAGTTTCATGGTAGGCATAACTACATAACTAAGAGAAATTACATGGGTAATTTCATTTTAGTCACATTTTTAATAAAATATATATAAGAAATGTTCATGCTTCAAAACTGTGTGTGAACTCAGGGATCCTGGGTGAAGGTATAAGTCAACAACAGAAAGACATAACATTTACTGAGTGATGGTTCTGAAACAATCAATTTTGCACTCTTATAATTGTAGTCATGGTCAGTCCTTACAAGAAAACGGTATCTATGTTAAGATCTTAGGGAATCACCTGGTCTTTCTTGAAATTTATATTGTTTTCTGACAATAAATTGGTGAACAAAATCATGATTCTTGCCCATAAAGAACTTTCAATCTTAGCAAATAATCACAGAAATAGTGTAATACCACAATTGTGTTAAGTGTCATGCAAATGAAACTGATGTGTAATTTTTCCTGGATAAAGAAGTCAGAAGTGCTTTCTTTAGGAAGTAATTTAAGTTGTGATTTTAAAAAGTATATAAACTAAGAGGAGAAGGGAGTTTAGTTGGGATATTGCAGGAGTATGTAAAGATTAAGCTGAGAAGCAGAGTTGCTCACTGGGTGGAGAGTATGAAGAAAAAGAGTCAGAATGAAGCTGGAGAGGAGAAGGGTTCCCACTACACAGATCTGATGGAAGATAAACTTCTTCCTTACTTATATAGTGGGAAGTCTTTCTATAAGCCAGAGGAGGAAGACTCAACATAAGTGGCATAATCAGTTTTTGGAGCTATCTGGATGCCAGGAATAGACAGGAGTAGAAAAAAACGGGTAGTGATATAAATATAATACTACTGAATTTGTCAAATCAGGATGAATACAACTTGGTCTATTGTGATGATAGGGGACATAAGAGGCATACCATATTTTAAATTTTAATTTATGTTTGGAAGTGCTATCTTTTAAAACAGTAGTCATGTCTATCTCATTGACCATTCAAATGTCTAAAAAATGCAAAATTTAGAAGATAATATGTTTCTCAGTTGCTGTAACAAAATAACAAAAAGAGGAAGGATTTGCTTTAGCTCACAGGTTAAGAGGACTCTGTCAATCACAGCCAGTTCCATTGATTCTGAGTCTGCAGTAAAGCAGAACAGCTAAGACCATGCAGTAGAAGCTATTTTATTGCAGACAAGTATCAGTGGGGAAAGGGAGAGACAGGAAAGTGCCAGGATACTCCAAGTTTCTGTTCCCAGTGACCTGCTTTCTTTAATTAGATCATGCATCCTCAGGGTTTCAAAACCTGCCAGAGTAGTGTCACTATCAGGTATCAAGTGTAGAGCACATAAGCCTGTCAGGGAATTTTATATTCAAATTGTGTTAGTCTTAGCAGTAGATACCCAAAGTATCTTTGATGACACAGACATTACTACAGTGTGGAAATCCTGCTTCTCTAACTTGGCTAAGAAAGGTGTTAGTACATACCATAAGCATTAACCTTTCTTGGGTATTCTTAAAATAATGGCGCAGATTATTTAAGAATTGATTGAGATTTTAGGTTCTATTAATTATGACAATGAAATTTAAATTGACAAAAACTTTATAGTTACTGATTTTGCAAAATGAAAAAAAATTATGACTCAATTTCTTGGTATAGTCAAAAGATTGTGTGTAGCATGGTTAAGAAAAAGAAAAACCAGAGACAGGTACTGGGGTTTAATCTAAAGATCAGAAAAGCAAAACAGCCAGTCACTGGCTATTACCTCTACCACTGTTATCCTGATATCTGTCTCTGAGTTTTTATTAATCATGCTATAGTTGTGTGATAACACCATTCATCAAAACACAAAACATGGGAGAACTTCTTGTGGCTCAAAATAGTGAACTTCCTTTTGCCTATTTCATTTAATTTTTGAATTTGAGGTAGCTTTGGAAAATGAGAGAATACATTTAAGACACAATTTAACATAATAATTTAGAATTCAGAAGAGAAATAGAAACATGAATTAAGTGGTTTCATACTGATATTGTTCTCTTTTAAATAGTAAGCAAAACAAAGTCTGTATTAAAGTATGACAAAATTCAATGGGTCTACTTTTTGTGCCTAGTGGGTTAAACATGCAAGTCTTGGACCAGTAAGTCAGCCAAAATCTAACAACTGATTTTAAAATGTATAGATCTCTATCATGATGGTTAAACTTCACATTGTTGGGAACTAGATTATCATAGGTGGTACATTTCTAAGCATGCCTACCAGGGATTATCTAGTTTAGATTAATTGAAATAAAAAGATTAATGCCATGGGCTTGAGTCCTGAAATAATAAGAAAACAAGATAAGTACCAGCTGTCACCCCTCTCTGCTTTCAAACTCAGACACCACGAGACCAGCTCTGGCTCCCGTGTTTCTCATCATGATGGAAGGCACCCCCAAACTATGAGGCAAAAGAAGTCGTTCTTTTTCTAAGTTGTTTCCACCAGTATTCTGTACTAGGAACAAGATAAGAAACTAATACATAAAACCTTATTTAGCTCACGAGTGTAAACTAAAGTAATAGTGAGATACATCATTGATTACCACATCTCGAAAGCTAGTAGAGAGAAAATCTAGCAGAAAACAAAGAGATTTGTACAGTTTATTGGTATCATTGCAGCTTTCTTTCCATTCAAATATTACAGATATTTTGGGAAGCAAATGGACACCACTTATTCAATTTAAGATTCTTATATTTTAGTGAAAGATTTTCTTGTATAGTTCAGCCTCAGAAAACAATCCAAATAACATAAAGAAATGTACCCATATATATTCATAGTTTTGCTTAAAATACTGCAATATTAGAAACCATGTGTAGGGAGCTGCAATGAGGAGTTGGACGTTTAAAGCACTTGCAACTCTTACCAAGTACTCAGGTTTGGTTCCAACCCTCGCATGGTAATGCACAATTCTGTAACTACATCTCCATGGGTCTTGATATCCTGTGGCCTCTTCAGACACCAGGCATGCACATGTTGCACATATTGTCAAAACACTCACACACATAATATTAAAATAAATTAAAAACTGTATTAAAATTTAGAAGCCATCTATATAATAAGAAATTTGAATTAATTATGGAAATGTATTGAACATTATGTAATTATTAAAATTGTGTTTTTGAAATATTTTACTGTGGAAATATGTAGAAAATTAATATGTAAATAAAGGATCATTCTTTGGAGTATGATTATTTAAAGCTGACTTAAAATTTTTCAAATGAAATAAAACTCCATAAAGAACAGGAAGTGTGCATATTGAACAGAAATAACTTTGTAATGTCAAATAAATTAGCATTTAAAGATAGTAAAAGTCAGAGAGATAGCATGACTGATTTGACATATGGGCCCCGGATGTGCACAATGCCTTTGCGTCATTCTGTTCCACCACACATTTTCTTTTTCAATTTTACTCTTGCCTTTACCTACCCATTCCTTTTTCTTCTTAGCTTACTTTTGAGGAGAACTGATGGGGGTTTGGGCTGCTCTTTGTTTCCTCCACCATTTTCATGACCACTGGCCTTGGCTCGCTTTCAGGATCCTGGGACCAATTTCTAATTCAGACACCCTCAACCACCTCTCATGTCAAGAGCCAATTGAGACAGCATCAATCAAATCCTTGCATCAGTGCTGTCATCCCAGGAGTCGCAGGCTGTTAGAGCAGATGGGACACCATTCTCCGGGCTGCTCATTTGCCCTCCAAGCCTTTCTTTCCTCTGGCAAAGTGCTGCGCATGGTGTAGCTAAGCCAAGCAGCCTGTATGGCTTCTCACAGATTGTCTATCATTTATTTTCTTCACTTTGGTACCATGGATTTAGCCATTTATTATCTTTGAAGAATTCATTCAAGAAGATACACATGAATAATCCATATTTTTAACTAATCTGAAATGATGCAGCCCTTACTATTCTGAATTTTGTCCAGGATTCATGAAGCTGGAAACTGGCTTGAAAGCCATGTAAAAATAACCCTGACTCTGTTCTTCCAGCATTAACCAGAAAAGCTCTCCCTGGCTACATCCTAGAACTAGGATGTCAATGGCTAATAGGTAAATAAAATTTTGCTTTGCTATTATTTTCACATTAAATATCTCCTAAAAAGAGATGTTAGCAAGACAGCTTGGGAGACTTTAAATAATTCTGCCAAAGAAATACTCAAGTTTTAAACCCATGTGAATACAAGATTGATTTTACAATAAGTGTTCAAGTCATGTACCGTTTATAAATAAAAAAATTAAAAGTAGCTGCTTTTAGATTTAAAACATCAGCATGACTTTTTCATTATAACATCATTTTTCTCCCATTTAATTATATTCTTATATTATTTTAAGTCCCTTAATTTTTTATCTTGCCTAGAAATCAATGACACTAAGGCCCCCATTCCCATATATGTTTTTCTCTAAATATCTTCTTTAATATGAGGATTCCTGCCCTTGTTCTATGATAATTTTTAATTTAATTTTTGATATTTTTCTCATATTTATTATTTACTGGGATTTTTCAAATTGCTAAAACTTTAAACTTTCATATTTATTCCTAATTTGATTACCTAATGACCAGAGAACATACCCTTAAAAATTGTTGAAATTTAATTTTTTTATGACTTTTTATAAAGTATGTTGATATAAAATTTTCTTATTTTTATTGGACAGTTGTAGAATTACATGTATATATTTATTTATTCACAATATTGCATATTAAACTGAATTATTGATTATATCATTAAAACTTATCTTTTTCTAGACTTTCCAATTCTGAAAGAGGTGTTTTGAAGCCTTTTGTTACCAATTTTAAATTACTATTCATTTACCTTTTGTTTTTTAAAATTGTTTTTTATTTATTCTTTATGTCTGACACATCTTGTACCTGGGTCCCTTTCATTTCCCCATCAGGTGTATTTGCCCTCTGCCCTTACAGCATCCTCCCAAATAAAATTTAAGAGAAAAAGGAAAAAAAGAAAATAAAAAAGGGAAAAAAAATCTCATCATGGACACTATAGTGTAACATAGTAAGTCATGCAGTAAACCCCTTTTTGTCCATATACCTTTTCTTGCAATGTTCATTGGAAAGAGTCATTCGTCTGGTTCAAGGCCTCTGGTTTTTGCTACATTATCAATGCTGGAACCTCACAGGAACTCCTTTTACTTAACCTGTTGTTGCTCTGTGTTGTGGAAATCCTGCAGCTTTGGGTCTACAGTATTGGTACCGTCACATACATGCTCCAGCAGATCACAGATGAGATGGATATTGGGGTGGGCAGACCCATAACTTGGTTCTTGGTCTGGGTCGTTACAGGGTTGGCTAGCCCACCAACTCTCCCTTGTTCTCACCACCATGGTGAGTTCTGCATTGCCTTGGCAGATTCAACCTTTGCAGGGATCAATCTTCTCAACGCTAAGTTCTACAACACCTGTTATTATTTTCTTGTCAGGAACTAGTCTTGACAGGTTTGCACATTCCAGGAAAGGGGCACATGGATTAGAAATTTTAGGCAGACAGAACTGAGATACAAAAGTAATAGACAGAGGCACAGAATAGAGTTGGGAGGGTAATCCAGTGAATACTTAATTTGAAAATTGTCTATGCTTAACCGAAAGATTTTTTGTAGATGTTTGTTAAAATAATGTAACCCTTATACCTGCTATGGTACCATTTTATGGAAATCCATTCATTGGCACTTTGAATCTTTGGAATCTCTTATCATTTCCATCAATATCCACATTTGAACATAGTAGTACTTAGTTTTTTTCATTTCTTCTATAGATCTCATAGGAATTCATTCAAAAGAAGATCTTGCTTGTTTTTTTAAACTTCTTTTAGTGGGAATCACATTTTATTGGTGATAATTTTATTACTCAGAAGTCATAACTTTTCTCAAGTATTCATATCATTTGTCTATTTAATTTTAATTTCTATTACATTTTTGTCTTTATATAAGCTACATTTTTGGCCATCTGAGCTTTGTTGCCATTTCCTGTTATGGCTGAACATCCTCCTAATATTACATAATTTTTATTTTCCTGTGTCACCTTTCTTGAGCCAAGCCCAAGGCTTTTAAATATCATAACAAGTAAAATAAGAGGTTTACAAATAATGGGAGGAAAAACTCTCTCTTGACTCTATGACCTCGGAGTACCTAGCAGAGGCCTAGCCAGGTGGAGCTACACTCCATGAAAATAAGAACCCTTCTAAATCCTTTAAGTTGTGAGTTTAAAACATCGTTTATCTGGAGCCCCAATGTCAAGTATCACTATCTTTAAGACCATTTAAAATGTCGAACGAAGTCGTCGAAAAAGGAAAGAAGGAAGTACTTACACACAGAAATGGAAGTTCTTGCTGACTTCTTCTTCTGGTTGTTTGGTAGGAAAGTGCAGAAGGAACCTTACTGTTGCTATAAAATATAGTATACTACCTGACCAATCACATGAATGATATTGTGTCTTTAAGAGCAGCCAGAAAGGAGGCTGGACAAAGAGATCTTTTTTAGAACTTGGAGACAAGTGAAAACTTCCATTCCCTCTGAGAATCTCTAGCACATGCTAGAAGTATGAGGCTTGTAAAAACAAGCAAGCAAACAAATTAAAAAAAAACTCAAAAAACAAATAGAGTCTATCATTTTTTGTTGTTTATTGTTTTGTTTTAAAAGTTTATTGATTTTATTGAGCTATACATTTTTCTCTGCTCCCCTCCCTTTCTCTCCCCTCCCCTTCTGTCCTCTCTCTTATGGTTCCCATTCTCCCAATTTACTCAGAAGATCTTGTCTTTTTCTACTTTTCATGTGGATTAAATCCATGTATGTCTGTCTTATGGTCCTCATTATTGTCTGGGTTCTCTGGGAATGTGAGTTTTAGGTTGATTTTCTTTGCTTTATGTTTAAGAGCTACTTATGAGTGAGTATATGATAATTGTCTTTCTGGGTCTGGGTTACCTCACTCAACATGGTATGTTTTAGATCCATCAATTTTCCTGCAAATCTCAAGATGTCATTACTTTATTCTGCTATGTAGTACTCCATTGTGTAAATGTACCACATTTTCTTTATACATTCTTTGGTCAAGGGGCATTTAGGTTGTTTCCAGGTTCTGGCTATGCTAAACAATGCTGCTATGAACATAGTTGAGCACATGCCCTTCTGGTACGATTTGAGCATCCTACGGGTATATACCCAAAAGTGGTATTGATGGGTCTTGAGTAAGGTTGTTTCTTAATTTTCTCAAGGGCTGTACCAGTTTTCACTCCCACCAGCAATGCAGGAGTGTTCCCTTTACCCCACATCCTCTCCAGCATAAGTTGTCATCAGTGTTTTTGATCATGGCCATTCTTACAGGGGTAAGATGGAATCTCAGAGTTGTTTTTATTTGCATTTCTCTGATGGCTAAGGATGCTGAGCATTTCCTTAAGTGTCTTTCAGGCATATTAAATTTCTCTGTTGAGAATTCTCTGTCTATACCCTATTTTTTGTATTGAATTATTTGTTCTTTTGATGATCAATTTCTTGAGTTCTTCGTATATGTTGGAGATTAGCCCTCTGTCTGATGTGGGGTTGGTAGATTTTTTTCCCATTCTGTAGGCTGCCATATTGTCTTGTTGGCCATGTCAAAGAGTTCATTGACTAAGAAAGGAACATGTGCAAGTAATCTAGACAAATAAAACATATGAATGTTCCAGATGATAGGGAACTTGGAAGATAATGATTTGGAATTATCCTGACAGGTCTCAAAGACATCCTCAGGAGAAATGGTATTCAAAAGGCACTCAAATCATGTTGAGAATTAGGAGGTTGCCCGATAGATTTTTTTAATCTTATGACCCCCAAAAGGAGTCATGCAAATGAATTAAGACAAGTACTAGCATAAATATTCCTTGTATCCAGAGATCTCCAGATCTTGTGGTTTAGTCTTCAGAGGTTAGGCTGGGTGGTCACAAGAAACATGCTGAAAAGCTTGGGCTCTGTTCTAGGAGATATAGGAATCAGTGAGAAGATTGTTTTCTGTAATTGATGTAGGCAAATCTTTACCAGTTGCTGTGGGATAATGTTCTTTTACACTATAAATATTTGGCACTCATAATGGCTTAATAAAATGCTTATTGTCCAGTAATCAAGCAGGAAATATAGGTGGGGCAGCCAGAGTAGGAGAATTCTGGGAAGAGGAAAGGCAGAGAGACAGTCACCAGTCAGACAAAGAGGAAGGAAATTGAGAATGCCTTACTGTAAACGGGACCAAGCCATGTGGCTACACATAGACAAGAATTATGAGCTAATTTAAGTTGTAAGAGCCAGTCAATAATAAGTCTGAGTTAATAGGCCAAACAGATTATAATTAATATAAGCCTCTGTGTGTTTCTTTGTGACTGAACTTCTGTGGGACCGGGTAGGACAGAAACTTACATTTACAACAAGTAAATCAGAAGATAAGTCAGTAACATTAGGAAATAATAACATTTTAAAAAATGTTATTAAAAGGGACAAGGAAAGCTTTTCTGGTTTCCGTGACTTAATGTCAATAATGTGTCCTGTCCATACAATTCCACACACAATATTTACGAGCTAAGGTTATAAAAGTTTCCAAACCCCTGTTAACAGACTTGCTTTCTGAAATGTAAAGCAGTATAAAAATCTAAAATTGTAATGATGGCTTTAAATGAATCTATTACTTTTGTTATCAACAAAGACTCAACATCAAAATAATAAATAATAGTGTCTTACTGGAAACTAGAACTCCAATGGAGCATAGTAACTTTCAAATATATATTTATGTAGTGTGCACATATGTGTGTGTGTGTGTGTGTGTGATATATGTATGCATGCATGCATACAAAAGTGCATGCCAGGATGTTACTATTGAGGTCAGATGACAATTTTAAGGAGTCATACTTTCCTTGCATAATGTAGACTGGGAGAAAGAGACTCATGGCTTTAGGCAAGTGCCTTTATCCACAAAGCCATCTTGCTAATTCCTTACTGTTGATTTTGATAACAATACAAATTAATTTTTAAAAAATGTACTGTTTTGCCAAATAATTATTTTTTCTCTAAAATGGAGCTATAATAATCAAAAAAGACATAGTAATCAATCTTTTAATTTTTCCATGCTTGGAAAGAATTTATCAAAATTTTCGAAACATAATGATAAGTATTGAAGTCTGTGGGATATATACCTTATGAGACGTAAACTATCTTAATTAATTATTATTTGATTTAGCTACTTTTTTCACCTATGATTTTTTTCCTTATTTTATCACATGTTTACTATTGTATAGTAATCTTAAGAAATTTAATCAGCTGATATCTATAAACTGCCTGAAGATGGACTTTTTGTAATTCCTAAGTTCTTGTTTTATGTACACTGCTGAATAACAAATAATTTATTTTTAAATTGCTAGTAAAATCATTCTCTACAGCTTCATATAAAGAGTGCCACAATACACATTGCCAAAACATTCTTCAAGAGTTAATTTATAGTCTTTTCCATACTTCCTGAATTCAGATTCTTAACCAAAGAAATTTAAATCTCTGTCACTGGACACTGTCCTCAGTGCTAGCACAGGCAGGGTCAGATAATGAAGAAGAGCACTCAGGAAGGAGTGCCAAGAGTTGATGGGCAGACGTCTGGTGTCATTGATAACTCACAAGGGGTCACATTGACATCCTGCAAAATCAGAAGGTGGGGTGCTGATGTGTGTTTCTCTCCAAATTGGTTCTTGTTTATTCTTTAAAGCTAAATGTTCTTTCTTAACTTTGCATCTCCAAGAGACTTATTGTATTACTATTTATTTTTACCAAAGCTGCTATAGAATGGCTTCTTACAACTGGTTTTCTATGCTTAAAAATGTCCAAACTCTGTATTCTGCATGTTAAATCATATAAAGCTGTGTGACAGAGACAGGCAAAATTCTTGAGAGACAGAGACTCCATATAATCAGCATCATACAACTCATAAAATATCCTCAAATCAAAGACTAGACACAAACAAACCACAGAACAAATTGTGGCTTTCATATCACAGGATCTCCAAGGCTTGTACAAACAAAAAAGAATGGGTTATCCATACTCCATATCCTGAAGATCCTCAATGTGTCAAATAATATCTCTATAAAATTAAAGGATAGGAATTTTATACAAGTGATTTCACTAATAAGAGTCCATTTTTTAACCTATTTTCCCCTGTGTAAAGTCAGTATTGGTTATGTAAGAATCATAAAGGAATTTACATAAGGCTGGCTGTCTTTGGAGTCTCAAGTTGATAGCATCAAGACATCTCTAAAACAATACTTTAGGTATTGGGCACACATGTACTCTCAATATAATACTAAAGTGTGTAGCACAATTTCTGTTAGGTCTTAATAATAAAACCCAGAGTCAGATATTGTGGAAAGTGCTCAGATATCAGAGAGACAAAGGAGCAAAACCACAGCCCTCTCACCACTCAACTTCCCAGCTGAAAAGAGCTCTCCTCCCACCTGATCTCTTCCTCTGTCTGCCCAGCCAAATCACTTCCTGTCTGTCTGTACAGACCTCCAGACCTCTATGGTTAGCTAGTTGCTAGCTCCACCCTCTGATTATCAGGCAACCTTTATTTGTACAAACAAGAAATCATATCACCACAAAAGTGTTCTAGAATAAACTTTTGTCATTGTAAAATGCATGCTGAAATAACTTGAAAATTTTGTACAAAGTCCTCTTACTAAATACTTGGTAAGTTATTTGTTGAAGTTTCTAATTTATTTAAAACTTTCTACAGTTCTGACTGATTTATTCATGATAAAAGGAAAGTAAGAATACATATTCATAGGATAATAATGAGAATTAATTGAATTTTTTGGAAAGTACTTTATAAATGGCAAAACATTGCTTCTGGGTTTTATAAAGGTCAAATGATCCTTAAAGGCACCTAGAAGCACTTCTGTATGCAGAAAATAAGGATTTCCCCAGTCTTATTTTGTGTCATGGATTTTGCTAGCTCCTTTATTGAAAGGACTGAAAACTTAAGACCTATAATCTTTAATGTCAGAATAAAAAACTTACAAGCTCTTTATATTTAAACAGAACTATCCAATAAAATTGTGTTCCTACTAGATAATGTGAGGGATGTTATTAGCAGATATTAGTGAAAATTGAGGACAGAAAAAAAAAGATTGTAGACCAAATATTACAAAAAGAAAAGTTCTGACAGCCAAAGTCATTTACAGCTGGCTGAGAACAATACAGCTTGGGAATGATTATTGGATCATTGATCTAGAGTTATTATTAATATTTACCCTGTTTCTTGATAAATTAAAATCTCTATCAGGTCTATACCTAGTCTGTAAATCCTCACCACAATATTTTGTTCCTTTTTGGATAACTGGAAAACGAATGTTGAAATCAAACATTCAGGGTCACTACTATTGAATCATGAGGCTAGAATTCTAGTTCCTTGTTAAGAAAAGTATAGGTTATAATTTCTTGTCGCTACTACTGGGGAGGATGATAATTTCATGGCAAGCTATCATAGAACTTACCAGTAAAATGAGAACTAAAATGATAGACTTCATTTAAAAAAGATTCTTTAAGAACTGGTGTATATATCTTTTAGTTTATCAATGTTTTATACACTAGATGTTTCTGGGATAAACCATCCTGGACCCCAGAGGAAAGACAACACATGAATAGATATAGACCACAGAGCACACTGAGAGACAATCTATGCATTGATCGCTGGTGTTTAAGTCGCTCATTCCTGTAGCTCATCCTGGCCTATTCTTACATGATGTCCAGTCTGTCAAGACTCTGAAACATTGCTTGTGTTTAGATGACTGGGAATTCTGTTGTTACTTTACTAACCAGAAAAAAATATTCTGTGTCTGATTTTCCTCCTGTCTACATAAAGACTGAAAAGTAATCCTTTTTAAAAATAATTCAAATATTTATCTTCTTCAGTTGCAGCTCTCTACCTGGATCCAAAGCAAAGAAGCAGCTAGAAAAGTAAGGTTTTTTTTTTCTACCATCTATGAAAAAGTAGAATGGTACATTTTCAGATTTATAAGTAACTGGTAGAATTCTAATTTAAATTGTGAGTCCAGTTTCATTCTGTTACATATATGATTCTGAGACTTTTTTTTTGCTAAAGAAAGTATAAGAAATGAAGGTGAGCCAGCCCTGCCACCAAACTCCATTTGGACATCTATGCAGTAAAGGAAGGCTTCAATCTCAGCCCAGAGCCAAGTGGGCCTCTCCCAATGCACTGAGACGTACATGGTAAGTACATGGCCATAAAGTCCAATTACAGAAAAGAGAACAAACTACTGCAGAATAGCATATGTTTTATATTGTAGACGTGGCAGTTTCTGAATGGAAATTTAAAAAACACCAGCAAGGAAAAGTGGAAGCTTCCTCAAGAATATCAGTGACCATGACCGAGAATTTAATATTCTATTTAATTGATAGGCAATAGTAATTTGAAAAAACCCACTCAGAGTTATCTAAGTGCAACAGCTGTACTTCTAAAAGTGACTAGTTTGTCACCTATATCCCATAGAAAAAACCCAAAATTTCAGGTAGATTTTATCCTTGAAATGTATACTTTTAAACTAAAAAGTATTTTAAAAGTATAAAAATACATCTTAATAAGAATTTTCAGTTCATTCAACTGTAACTCACATGTTGTTTAATACATATGACAAGAATAGGTAGTTTTTATATATCAAACCAGGGAGGACATAGTACATGGATGTATAAATAAATTTTTAATGCAAAGTTATTATCTAAATATGTGGCTTTTGAGTTAAGCAATTACTCTATCTTTTATTATGTAGGCATGCTTTATTTAGCCAAGTACAGAACTAAACAGACAAAAAGAGGGATGGTCAGAGAAAAAAGGAAGAGAGAGAGAGATCTGCACCGCCAACCTTGCAATTGGTAGAAACATAGACACTCAACACTATTTTCCCTCAAAGCAGCCTGGAGTGAAGCAGCCAGCCCAGACTCTGAGAGGACAGAGATGACACCAACTCACCAGAAAAGGAGACTCTCACTCGTACTGTGGCAAACAAGCATCTGAAGAAAAGCAGTTGACTGAAAGAGAATATGAAGATACATTGAACAGTTTGACTATGAAAAATGATAGAATTCTGGGAAAATTAGAAATTTGCTAAACAAATTCCCATTCTCAGAAAAATGAACGAAAAATAGTACAATGACCAATATAAAAGTTTTCCTACAAGAAGAACCAGAGAAAAGCAAAGCTGACTTTGAATAAAGAAAAGTCAGAAGATAGTCTAAATCACAGACAAAAACGGCTGAACAATAAGTTAATTATTTGGAAAATAAATTCTGAAAACAGCAAACAAACAGAAATACAAACAGATGTAGTTTCAGAGAGATCAACAAGAACACCTCATGTCCATGAATAGAAGAAAGAGAACTTACAAAGGGAAATCATGGGTGATCTTTCTCACTGAGTCAATGAAAGACAAGTTCTTAAACTGTCCTCTGGGTTGCAAAAGCATCAATTAAAAGACAAGTAAGACAATAGTCTATCTTTATTTACTTATCTCCAATTACAAGGTGGGGGTGGAATCTCAAGGTCTTACAGAACTAATCAAATTACCAACAAAATGATAGTATAGTATTTGCATTCAGTTTCTGAGTAGTGGCTGCATTCTAGAATGAATAAGATGGTACTTGTCCCCTTCAAGCATGCAGAGAAAGAAGGGGTAACATGGCTGCTGCACCTCTTCTTTCCTGGTGATTCATCCCCTCCCAGCTCCCAGGATATCCTTCCAGGATATTTAAAGAAAGAGTATTGATCATCCCTACTTCTCTCTACTTTGTCCCCCTCAAAACTAGACATTAAAAACCAAAGTATTTGAAGGCATAAATGGGGCACGATGGAAGAGAATGTGTATGCCTAAGGAATGTATGGGTTTGATTAAAACTAATGAGATTGTTTTAATTTTATACCTTATACTAGATCTCAGTACAGACATAGTCTAGGATAGTTAAAATTCAAAAGTAGAAAATAAAAAGGGTGCTCATGAAGTAAACAAAGACATGGACAAGGTCAATAACATATAAATAAGTAGAAATAGAAATGAAGAAACATGTGGCTTGAATGAAAACAAAAGGAAGTGCTGGAGTTAAAAATACAGTAACTGGAATGAGGAAATAATCCATAGATGTTTGAATAGGCAAAAGGAATACCAAACTTAAAGACTGGACAATAGAAATGATCAAATCTGAGGAATAAAAGAATTTTTTATGTTCGATAGATAAGCTAAGGCGTTCATGGTACACCAACAAGTAGAATAAAATATCCATTGTAGGAGCCAACAGTGAAAGAAAGGTAACAAAATCACAGAGAATTTTCGAAGAAATAATGTTTATAAATATAATAACTGAACATTCAAAAGAATCTCAAGTGAACCTCGAGGGAAGGAAATTATTTGCAACATAAAGAGGACCTACATTAAGGTTGTTGGAAGATTTCTCAACAGCAATTTGGGACAAGAGTTAGCAAGGAGTTTACATATTCAAAACATGTAAAGAAACAGAAACAAAATTATTAGTCAAAAATCCTGTATTGAAAACATTTCCAAGAATTCTGCATCTAAAAAAAAACTAATGCTTAAAAGGTTTTAAAGAATTAAGTCACTGTCACATGCACAGAAGTTGTTGAAGTTAAGGCTGTGCTGTAGAAAATGCTGCAGAATGAAGTCCCACTGCTGAACCAAAGGACAGCACACAAAGGCCAAGGTTCTGTGAAGAGAGGTGACTCCAGGAAGTTGAAAGTTGGGATCATGAGCAACTGCAAAGTTAGTATGATGACTCCACCGTTCGCTCTCTAAGTAGTGAAGAGGACAGAACAGTGCTAGACGACAATTACCAATCTAAAATCCAGTATTCTAACAATATCCACTGGTCACAAATATTTTTCTTGCATAATTTAAGAACCTAATGCCTTCAATTTATAAATGTTTCATTTTTGACATCAATATCTGAAAGTAGTGGGAGGAGAAATATATATTTATGTGTGTGTGTGTGTGTGTGTAGATACGCATGCAAACACACACACACACACACACACACACACATATATATTTATAAATATAACCAGTTGTATAATGTTATTTGTATGAATGTTTTCAAGGCTAATTATTTATCACTAGACAACCTATTTGTGTGCTTTTCCCTGAGGAAGAACACCTCTCCCTCTCCTGCCCTCAGCCTTCCTCAGTTGCCTATAGTTCCTTGTGTAAGGTTGAGGCCTCCTGGACATGTCCTCTATCCAGTTTGGCATGTTCACTGGTGTCATCCTTGTTCAGCTCACATTTGTAGTAGTGATATTGGTGAGACGTTATGGGTGTCACTTGTGATATTACTAGGAGACACAACCTCAGAGTAAACTCTCTGATCCTCTGGTTCTTACAATCTTTCTGCCTTCTTTTCTGTAATGTTTTCTGAGCCTCGAGTGTGGGAGTGTTTTGTGGATGTATCCATTAATAACTGCAGTCCTCACTCCTGATTATGAAAACTTCTCTTTGCAACAGATGGCGACCATTACAAAAAAACCACAACCAACCAAAATGCAGAGTTGTGTAGCCCAGTCCCAGTGGGTACGTCTATTTATTTAGGTATGTTGAGTTATAAGACAGAAAACTTCTTCTTCTTTTTTTTTTTTCGAGACAGGGTTTCTCTGTGGCTTTGGAGCCTGTCCTGGAACTAGCTCTGTGGTCTCGAACTCACAGAGATCCGCGTGCCTCTGCCGCCCGGCAAGACAGTAAACTTCTTTATGGTTTTGTATACCTACCTTCCTTTTGGTTAGCACTTCCCTTTATCCCTTGATTTCTCCATACTCCCACACCTATCTTTGTATAAGTATTTCTGCCCCAGTATTCAACCTCACTGCACTCCTTTTGCCTATAATCTACTATTATGACTCCTTTATCTTGTACTTCACCCCCAATGCTCTTTTCTAGTTTCCTGGAATCCACTTGGGTTCTAAGGTGAGCTTGTAAAACAAAAGATTTGAACCTAGGATCTGCATATGAGAAAGAACATGCATTTGTCTTGTTGTCCGAGTTACCTCACTCACTATAATGCTTCCAAGTTCCATCTATTTACCTGGTTGTATTAATAGTCCTTAGTAAGTGGAATAAATCTAGATATTGATCAACATCTGAATGGATAAGAAATACATAACAGATGTGCACATGAGATGTCACTCAGCTGTAAATAAAAATGAATATTTGTAATGATATTTAGATATATACTTAAAAATGGTTATAACAGAGGCTCAGCACTAGGGACTAATGAAGCAGGAGGACCATGAATTTAAGGCTAGTCTGAGCAACATAGCAAGGACTTTGTCTCCAAAAATCAAATAAGTGAGTAAAATAAATAATTAAAAACTATTAAGAAGTACAATATATTTTATAACCCAAGTTAGATGTAGTCTGATGAGGACTAGTATTCTACTTTGAGGAGGCTGCTCTTTCCCTGTGTCCTCACATGATAAAAGGGAATCCTAGAGCTTTGTCAACATTGATAAAAACAATAACCCAATGCACTGCTAGTCACCTCTAAAGACTGTACCTCTTAATATCATAACCTTAGGAACTGGATTACCACACACACACACACACACACATCTCTATATATATCCAAGCCATAGCACTGTTTGGTGAATATAATTCTTCAACATCCACTAAGTAAATATGAGCAATGCCTGAATCATACTGAATTTAATGAGAGCCAGGTGATTAGCCTGCTGGAAGTTGTTATAGGTCAACTTGGTCATGATGGACTCTTCTGCTTCTCTTTCAGAAAGTAGAGGCTGAGATGTGCCTATTGCAATTCTGGGACTCTCTCAGTACCTTGTTAGTTTATACAGAAACTACTGTCTCCATTTTTTCTAACTATAATCATAACTAAAGATCCCAGACTGGAAAACTGACAAAATTGGGCAAGGAACGTACACTAACCCTCCCTCAGTCTCTTTCCCTAACTCTATACTTTTAGGTCAGTTTCCCAAGCTCTTCTGCTCCCATCCTTGCTCTCCTGGTCTTATAAGGTTTCAGTAACTCAGATTCATCTATCATAGCTGTATTTTTCTTTTACCTTTCATTACATGCTTCTTCCTCTAATCCCACAGGTTTCACTCTCTGTATTATCCTGAATCTTTGCAATCTTTGCACTAAAATACAAAAATCTTAATTTAGGTCATTATCATTTGAGCTTGCTGTTAAATTAAAATTTATTAGCTGGGAAAAACCAATGGATGATATAAATATGTGGAAGCATAAGAAAGTCAGAGATAACAAGGACTCTAAGAAATGGAGCATTCATTTTGCTTTTAAAAATCATCTTCATTTAACACTTTTAATGTTGTTTGTGTCTTCTGTTTTACATTTCTGTAACTAACAATCCTGAAAAATGGAACAAATTTTATTCATTATAAACTGGTGACTCATATGAGTCTGGAGGTTAGAAATCTTAGTCCTCCATTTGCAAACTAGTGACTCAGGAAACCACAGGTTCAAATGCCATCTATCCCAACACTGAAGCTGTAGATTCCAGCCTGAGTTACCTGAGCACACAGAGAACTTCAGGTTAGTAAAGATTAAGTCCCAGCTAAGCGGTTAACTAGAGAACAAATTCAACCTTCCTCCATCTGCTTGTTCTATATCAGACTGTGAACTGAATGATGCCCCATTCGAGAGGGCTTCATGCTTCACAGTTCATTAACCAATGCTAAGTCAAGTGGAAACATCTTCACAGTCATAACTCAGAAATAATGGACATTTTATGATTTAGTAAAGTTGATGCATGAAATTACCTCTGAGTGTGTGTGCATGTATTTGTGTGTTTGTGTGTGTGTGTGTGTGTGTGTGTATGTGTGTGTGTGTGTGTGTGTGTGTGTGCATTGAGGAAGGTAATAAAGAGCTGGTTAAGAGCACTTGGGGCTCTTGTAAAGGACCTGGTTTTGATTGCCAGCACCCACATGGTAATGCCAATTCCAGGGAGATCTGATGCCGTCTTCTGGACTCCATGGGCACTGCATGCACATGGTGCACAAACGTACATGTATACAAAATACTCCATTCACACAATCTAAAGACAGAAGACAGATCTAAAAATTCCCACTCCTTGGCAATTTGGCATATATATGTATCTGCTTAGGTCAGAGTTAACACCCCTCAACAAAGATAATCAGGCAATAAATCTACCTAATATGATACAACAATTCTATATTCAACCCAAAACTTCCTAACTCTTTCTGGGACAGTTATTGAATGATATTTACTATTTTATCTCATATCCTGTACTTTAAATACCATAATAAAAATAAATTTTAACTACTGCATGTGATGTTTAGTTTTTTAAAAAACAGATTTATTTATTAATTATGTATACAGTGTTTTACCTGCATGTATGCTGAAGGCCAGAAGAGGGTACCAGACCACATTGGAGATGGTTGTGATCCACCATGTGGTTGCTGGGAATTGAACTCAGGACCTCTGAAAGAGGAGTCAGTGCTCTTAACCTTTGAGCCATCTCTCCAGTACCATGATGTTTAGTTTTAATGACTGACTTGATACATAGTAGACAAACTAGGGAAGCCAGTCTCAACAAAACATTGTTGAGATCAGGTAGGCCTGTGGGCATGTTTGTATATGAGGGGATATTCTTGAGTTAACTGATGTGAGCAAATTCATCTTAAATGCAGGTTGTATCATTTCATGACCTGGACTCTGGAACACATGGGAAGAAGAGAGCAAGCCAACAGTAGCAGGGACACATTCCTTTGTCACTCTCTGCTCTTGACTGTGGATGTAATATGACCAGATCTCTCAAGACCATGCCTCTGTGACTTCCCTGGCATGACAGACTGACAGGCTACAACTTCCTTTTGCAAACCACATAAGTCATTTTTCTTTATGTTACTTTCAACAGTGTATTTGATCACAGTAACAGTAAAGAACCTGAGACATTGTGCTATAAACTGTATCATATGCTGTATTCAAGGGCGTAAGAGAAGAGAGAAAACAATGGTATTTCATACATAACACAACTTAATACATAATACATAACACAACATAATACAGCACAACTTAAGGGCAAATGATTATCTATTCTTGTCTATTCAGAATTTTGCCTTTCATTTGTTTGTTCCCAATTTTCTGATCATAGGTCTTAAGTTCAACTAAGCCACTAGCCAGAGCCAATACTTGATGTGAAATCATGCATATCGATATTTCTCTTAAGACATAAGTAGACCAGCACATGTCAAAGTTCTTCACACAGAGAAAATTAAAACCAACCATCACATTGGCCAAATTGTACCCTTGCTGGCAGAGTGAGTATGTGGACTCTGAAACCTCAATTTTGTTTACTTCTATCGGCTACTGGAATCATCTCTCTTAAAATGTAAATATAATGATTTTATTTACCTGGTAGGTTCTAAATCTAGCTTATAATTAAAACACCTTATTATGGCATTTTATCCTTTAATTGTTTGACTTTTGACTGCTTTCAAATGCCTTCCTATTTCCATATGCAATTATTTCCCAGTCATCTGAAGCTCACATCCTGTTTGTAGCACCTCCCATGCCAGCCAATCCATACAGTACCTGACCTATTTTTCTAAACAGTAAAAAGGATAACAATATTATCTCTCTCCCTCCAGTGCTGCTTTATAGGAGCCCTTCTATTGCTGAAAAAAAGAGTCATCAAGACTGACAAAACCCTGATCCTTCTTGACTCTTTCTTTATGACACTTGACTCTACCAGGCCATATTTTTTTTCATTCTTGCAATTTACCTTTCTCATTGTTAGGTCTCCAAACAAACCATTTCCCATTATAAAACAGGCTGCCTAAACCTTCTACCCTAGTTATCTACTGTTATTTAGATTTCACCATATGCAGGGTTTTCTCTAGAATGTCTGCCTTAATGTATACCTTCCGTATATTAGTTCTACTTTATCTGAGAGTCACCTGGTTCTGATAATACAGTGCCTGATAAGTTCCATGAGTCTGCAGTGCCCTTGTTTTCTCCCCTCTACCCCTCAATTATCCTACAAACTCTGTGAGAACTATCCAGATGCTCCTTCCCACTGTGATGTCCCTACCTCTTATCTTAATACTTGCATGTAGAAGGACTTACTTGCAGCACCAAAACATAATAGAAAGACTGAATGAGAAAGGAGGCAGTTTTTAAAGCTTTTTTGAGAAGTTGTCTGGGTCAAGCTGGTGGGTGTTAGATTCTTTTTTCTTTTTCCCACCCCCTTGAATGATTGTAGAAGAATAGCCACATTGCTGAGTCTCATAGCTGTTCATAGCTGATATGTTTGAAGTTCAAGGGCTTTGTGAAGTTCTACAGTGTAAACTTAAACAGCTCTCTTCTCACCACTGAGAGACCTTTTAACACTTTATTTATGAGACCAGAAGTGTGATCCTTTCACAGAAAATTTTCTTTTCAATTGATTTACTTTAGTTTTTGTAAACTCAAAATTACTTTTCAAAAACTATTTATCTCTTTTTCATCATTCTGATTGTTGAATGTTACTGAGTTTAAATACTGTTTCAAGTCATAAAATCAGCCAGCCATTCTGACTCAGTCAAGGTCTTCTTTTGCTTAGATACTCATACTTTCCTTTTTGATTAGGAAAAAAAGATGAAAACACATCTATTCAAATAAAAACACAACTTTCTCATAAGAGAGGATATTATTTTCTGGAGCCAAATATGAGTGGTCCAGAACACAAATTTAGTTTAGTCCAAATTTGCATCCCCATCTATATCTCTGAACTGGAATTTTGAAATCCAATATTAGATACTCACAGAATGCCTGTACTTCTCAAAGAATTTGGTTGGATCTAGAATGTTAAAGAACAATGTGGATAAAATACTGCTAAGCTTGAGCTCAAATTAGCAATGACCTGGCACTTCCCAGGAGTGGCATGTTGACACCAGAGCAATGGATTGAGCTCCCAAGGTTCAGTGGAGGAGCAGAAGGCAGAAGACAACCAATCATAAGGGTTCAGATCCAAATACATGCAAATAAGAGCAATGATTAATACTGGAGTACTGGCAATCTCAACGAAAGAAATTTGTGATAAAAAGTCCATAATAAGACTGATCTTGGACTGAACCAGCTACCTTGGCCAGAATGGGCCTGAGAAAGCAAGCTCCATGTGAGTGGGACTGGATCAACTCCAGGGATATTGGCAGACCAGGACTGAGCCAGCGACCTGGGCCAGAGCAGACCTGAGACAGCAAAACCCACAGGAACAGAAATTTCATCCAATGGATGGAGATAGAGACAGAGACCCACATTCACATCAGAGCAATGGATTGAGCTCCCAAGGTGCAGTTGAAGAGCAGAAGGTGGGAGACAATGAGTAAGGAAGTTAGGACCTTGAGGGGCTGGTCCACCCAGTGAGACAGTGTGCCTGAACTAATGGGAGCGCACCAATCCAGCTGGACT
Source organism: Ondatra zibethicus (assembly GCA_004026605.1). NCBI lineage: Eukaryota > Metazoa > Chordata > Mammalia > Rodentia > Cricetidae > Ondatra > Ondatra zibethicus. Next base: position 58,832 of record PVIU01009477.1, read on the forward strand.
GGGACTGAATGAGCATATGATCAAACCAGACTCTCTGAATGTGGCGGCGAAAGGGGGCAGACGGAGAAGCCATCAACAATGACACCAGTACCTATCTCTTCTGTATGTATTATCTTTTTGGGAACCGAGTCTTTTTGGATGCACACCTTCCTAGGCTGGTTGGGAGGGGTGTGGGCCTTGGACTTCCAACAGGGCAGGGCACCATGCCCTCTTTTAAGGAAGAAGGGGGAGGGAGGAGGGGAGGAAGGGAGCAGGAGGGGACCGGAAGAAGGGGAAGAAATGTAAAAAATTTTATTTATTTAATTATGTTTTTGAATGGAAAAAATAATAAAATTTAAAAAATTAAAAAAAAAAGAAATAGTCTCTCCCTTGGTATATCAGCTAAAGTCACTATAGAGAAGATACTTGAATTTTCTAAGCAATTAATCAAGTAGTGTCTCTAACTAGGCTCTTTATTTAAATGAGTAAAAATGGTAAATTTTACTTAGCTAAGTGTGGTGGTTTACTTGAGAAATGCCTTCCATAGGCCCCTATATTTGAATACTTGGACCACAGTTGGTGGTTCTGTTTGAGGAATTTTAGGAAGTGTAACAATGCTGGAAGATGTACAAATTTAAGAGTTTAAAGCTACTCATGCTTCCAGTTCATTGCTTTTTGGGGGGGTTGCAGATGAAGATATGACCTCCTGGCTTCTTGCCCTTGCTGCCATGTTTTCCCACCATCACTCACTTTCATCCTTCTGGAACCAGCAATCAAAAGAAACTTTTTCATCAGTTGTTGTTGGTCATCATGTTTTATCACAACAACATAAACAAAATTCTAAATTTTTGTTTCTAGAAGAAGGATGTTTAGTTGCTCTTACTTACTTGACAAACCACCTGTTGTCAGAGTTTCTGTCCTTCCCAGTTCCAAAAGAAGTCCAAAGAAATCACACAGAGGTCTACATTAATCATAAACTGGTTGGCCCATTAGCTCAGGTTTCTTATTAACTCTTAAAACTTACATTAGCCCATTATTCTTATCTGTGTTAGGCACATGGCTCAGTATCTTTTTCAGCCGCTTAGTCACAGCTTGCTTCTTCTGTGTCTGGACAGGACTGCAGAGGGAGCTTCCCTCTTCTCATAATTCTCCTGTTCTCATTGACCCACCTCTACTTCTGTCTGGTTGTCCTGCCTATACTTCTTGCCTGGCTACTGGCCAACCAATATTTATTTAAAACATAATTGACAGAATATAGACAATTGTCCTGCACCACTTTCCCCTCTTTTTTTTTTTTTAAACAAGAACATCCATAGTCCATTTTTTGGGAAAGTGGGCACAGTTTTTCAGGCAACTTCCTGCTGGTTGGGGGCACTGATAATCTTATGGGGACCTAAAGAAGAAAATTTAGTATTATGACCAAGTCCTGACTGGAGTATCCTGTGAGTCTTGATCATCTGAGGCTGCAGTCTCGAATCTGTTCTGGATGTAGAACTCAGACATCTGGGCCATCTGTTCCTACCAGAGATTTCTCAGGTGGTCTTTCTTAATCAAACCTGATTTTTCTTAACTCAGAATGAATCCACAGCCTCTCATTTCCTGTGAAAACAAAAGCAAAATCTCTTCTCCAAATTACCATACTTTTTGATTTCAATTTTGAAGTCAAGCTATTTTCAAAATACCTATCTTGGAATAATTCATCAGCATTTATAAGCAAATATCTTTTAGGAGCTGTTTCTCCTTCCTCAGCATTAAATAATTCAAAGAGAACATAATAACATGCAGTATCCAGACTCTTTGTATATTTTTCATCTTTACATGGCTCTATTTTAATCTCTATTTCTTTTATTTTTACTTTTACTTTTTGGCTTTTTGAGACAGGTTCTCTGAGTATTTTTGGCTGTCCTGGAACTCCCTCTGTAGACCAGACTGTCCTTGAGCTCACAAAGATCTGTCGGCTTCTGCCTCCCAAGTTCTGGGATTAAAGGTGTGTGCCACCACACCTTGAAGTCACAGAGGTCCTTCTATCTCTGTCTCTTAAGTGCTGGGATTAAAGGTGTGTACCACCACACCCAACTACACTCTTTATTTTTTATTTTAAGGACTTTAACCTCTTTCTTTACTCTCCCAAGCCTGCATATATTTTTAACACACTGTAAAACATTTAGAAGTTTTCTTTGCCTTTGAAGCTCTCTTTACTGTATATCTCTCTTTTTCTAACTATGTGAGTTTTTAATTTGCTAAGCAACATGGAGAGGACTAAAACCATGGCTTTGATGGCTGGATCCAGCTCATTCCTTAGCTTTCTGTGATACCAGCCTCATGGCGGAGGTACCAGCTGTAGCCATGTTTATTGCCACAACTCTATGGCATTTCAAGGTCCCTGCCAGCAAGCAAGCAGCAGCAGTGTGTCCACAAACAATATTCAAATGCTCTCTCTGTAGCCAGGCCTCCTGCCTAAAAGAGTCAGAGTTTGCACTGGTAGGATGGCCCAGAAAGCCAGCACTTTGAAATGGTGCAGCTTTTTTCCTGCTACAGCTGAAAACCAAAAAGCATGCAGTCAGCTTTTCATTAACACTGTTTAAGTATTTTATGGCAGGACCTCTTAAAAGAGCCGCAAAGTTTTGCAGCTAAAGCTGAGTCAGGAAGCCTCTCTTAAATGAGAGTGCTTGCTTGCCTCTAGCAATCAGAGCAGACCAGAAAAATTGCTGTTACCAAGAAGCCATGCTTTACTCTATTCTTTTCTCTCTACAATTACTTCCTGAGCTCTTTCAGGCTTTAAGTGGATGCACTTGTCCACGTTGGCACCATTTGTTGTCGCAGTTTCTGTTCTGCTGAGTTCCTGCAGTTTTTAAGTCCCAAAGAAATCAGACAGAGGTCTACATTAATCATAAACTGATTGGCCCATTAACTCAGGCTTCTTATTAACTCATAATTTATATTAACCCATTATTCTTATCTATGTTAGCCACATGGCTCAGTATCTTTTTCAGTGAGGCAGTCATATCTTCCTTTTCTGTGTCTGTGCAGGACTTGAGACTAGGACCTCCTTCTTCCAAGAATACTCCTGTTCTCCTTGAGCTTCCTCTACTTCCTGTATGGTTGTTCCACCTGTACTTCCTGCCTGTCTACTGGCCAATCAGCATTTATTTAAAATACAATTGACAGAATATAGACAATTGTCCTACACCAACCACCTAAGAGTCAGTGGCTATTGTTGAACTCCTCTTTTAAGGAGATCTGACAGCCAAAGTTTCAGATCTCCCTTTCTCCCATTTTTTTATTTGTCAAATCAAGCTACATTCATTTCCTCAAGGATGCAGGAAAGTCAATAAAGGTGCATTATGAGCATGCCAAAGTTAACAACAAACCCATCAGTTCTAGTAGCTGCAGGGTCTTACAATTCATAGCTATTCCACAAATTAACAGGCTCTCACTTTGCAGAAGACATAGCAAGATTGCAAAGTTATGGAGTCAGACCTGAAGTCCAGTATCTTGTCACTGATAGTCATATCCAGACAAGGCACTTCAGTGTGTATCTCAGCAATCTGAGTTGATATTTCTGAAGTGACAAACTTTGTTGGTGAGGCAGGAGTTTTCAAATCTTTTTTATCTAGGTCAAGGAAAGTTCTTTCATTAGGATGCCATCATGCTGCCAGTCTACATTATCCATGATATTAGGCTCTGTCACTGAAATCATTCTTTTACTATAGGAAACAGCTTTGAGTTCACTGAGGGACTCAGCCTACACCATGCCCATAGATTTAGTTGTAGATACCTTGGCCTTTTTACACTTACTTAGGCTCTTTTCATCCTGTATAAATCAAATGCCCTTTTAAAAGAATCACTGTGGGTTGCCAAGGTGTTAAATTATAAGCCACTAGAGTAGATAATACAGCTATAGATTGATATCCTGAGGGTAGATATCTGTTTTGGATAGATATTCAGGAAGCCCTAGGATAAGTTAATCGAAATACACAGAAAGTTCTGTCTCATGGAATGTGTCATCAAGGCACTGCCATGGATTCTTCAAAGGTCTTCAAGAATGATTAAAGTTATTTCACCAATTTGATTTTAAGTTTCGGTCTACATCTTATTATTAGAGCTTAACACATATGCATCCCTAATCACATACACCACACCAATGACACACTACAAACTCCTTGCACACATCGCACACCCATCACAATACATGCCCTGTGCAATACAGAAATGCACAAACACACACCAAATGCATACCACACACACGCATACCTACACACAAAAACACACTCATTCACACACACTGGCTGAATTGAGGAGACACGATCCTGACTACAAAAACTATGCTTGTCCTTTTTCCTCTTTCTCTATACCACAATGTGTTCTAGAAACTAAGGGACATAAAATACTGTTCAGATACCTTGAGAAGGTTTGTGCTCTGTTTTGCAATAATTTTTCAAGAAGCTATGGTAGCATACAACCCTAAGAGAAACTGGTCTTATAGAAAACAACTCTCTTGCTTCTTATTTGCTTTATGATACTGTTTTCATTTTCTGTGACATGAAAACCTGTTGCAAGTTATTATTTATTCTATAACAGCTTTCTAATAAATCAAGAAAACTATATAAAAGAGAGAAAATGTATGATGTGGACTTGCTCTCTTTATTCAGTCAGTATCATTTCTTCCATTCTGTGTAGTAAGGAGGCTGCTTGTTTGTTTCCTGGCTGCCCAGACTACCAAACCACACAGAAACTGTATTAATTAAATCACTGCTTGGCCAATTACTTAAGTGTATTGCTAGCTAGCTCTTACCTCTAGAATTAACCCATCTCCATTATTTTATATTTTACCATGAGGCTTGTGGCCTACCGGCAAGGTTTTAGTGTGTTTGTCTCTGGCAACAGCTCTGTGGCTTCTCCCTGACTCTGCCTCCTTTTTCCCAGCATTCAGTTTTGTTTTCTGTTCTACCCTATCAGACCAAGCCAGATTCTTTATTAACCAATGGTATTCACAGCATACAGAGGGGAATCCCACATCAATTCTGTATTTCAGCTTTTATGTTTGTTTCATTTTAAGATGAAATCTCACTATGTAGACCAGACTAGCCTCAAACATATGGCCCATGTACCTCCATAACCCTATTGCTAGAATTACGCACATGCTACTATATCTGACTCCAAGTTTAGCTAATAAACTTTATATCCAAGCATGCGTGTTATAGAAAATTTCTTTATACTATAAAAAAGTGTCTCTGCCTAAGGCACCTTCTGATTGGTTTAATAAAGAGCCAAATAGCCAATAGCTATGCAGAAGAGAAGATGTGAGACTTCCACGCAGAGAGAGAGAAACTGGGAGGAGAAATCTAGGCACATAATTTCACCAGCAGACTTGGAGCAAGTGGAATGTGTATTACTAAGAAGAGGTAACTAAGCCATGTGACAGAATGTATTTTCAAAAATGGATTAATTAGGTTATAAGAGCTAATTTGGGAAAATTATAAGCTAAGGTCAAGCTTTCATAATTAATAATAAGTCTGCAAGTCATTATTTGGAAGTTGGCAATCCAAAGATAGTCTGACAGGAAAGCTTGCTACATTTAAAAGGGCAAATGTTGTGGTATGTTTGTACACTGTGTGAAGTTGTATTGTTGTGATTGAAGTAATAAAAAGTTGAACAGCCATTAGCTAGGCAGGAGGTATAGGCAGGACTTCCAGGCATAGAGAGAACTCTGGGAAGAAGAAAGATGGAGAGGAAACAGTTGGTGTAAGATAGAAGAGAGGTAACCCCACAAGGTAGAGTAATATAAATGATTAATTTATGAAATAAAAGCTATTTGAGAAAAACTTAAGCAAGAGGCCAAACTTACATAATTAATAATGTCTCTATGTTATTTTTTTGTGAATTGGTGGCTGAGAAAAAAATTTTGCTACACATCAGTATCCCTTGTCATTATTACTCAGAAATTCTTAGAGTAGAGTTTTGTCTTAAAAGTCAGCACAGAAAGTTAAGTTATATTATTATAAAGGTTGCAGGACTGGAGATACAGCACCCATGTGATTAATATACATGGATACAGTACCAATCAGTGAAGCAGAGAAAGGATTGGGGGGGGGCTTACTTCTGAATCTCATGAAACTGTCAGAAAAAAAAAGAGTTCCCTCTGGTTGGTGTCTTCAGAAGTTATGATGGTTTACTTATCTTAGTTGGTTTTCAACAGAGATAAAAATAAATGCTGCAAAAGCTGAGGAGAATGTTTTCAAAACCAAAATAATGTGGAAAAAAATCCATAATGAACAAAATATAATATCACATTTTAATAAAGTACCATGTGTAGCCCTTTGGGACAGAAGGCAGAGGATGGTGGTCATTTCTTTGTTTAAAATTTAGAATTCGTTAACAGTGTTTGAAAATCTTTTTCTTTTGAGTATTAGTAACAGAAGTCCGGGGCATACTTGTTCCATGTAAAATCTCTTTCACTTAGCTAATAGCCCTAAGACCTTTTGTTTGTATCAACTTCAATCTTTTAAAAGTAATCTATTGAAATCTCCCTTATGTTGGTTTTTAAATCTTGTACATATTCCAATACTCTAACTTTTGTGTGCACCTGAGCATCCACATATCCTACTGGTCATTACTCTACAAGTAACAAACTTGTGAAATAAAAAGAATACCACAGATAAAATAATTATGATGATAATAAGGCCTTCAGATGAGTTGATCTTTCATGCTGAGTTTTAAGTGTTGTGCCTGAGGTATAATATACTCTGTGCTAAGAGTCTACAATGCTTCCAACAGCTCTTAAACAACTAGTCCAGGCTAGTAAAACTAGTGCCCATGTCCTTAAGTGTGCTTACTATCTGCATCCCAAACCTCTTCTTTCCCCAGCCTTTCACCCTGTGTCCTCACCAACAGCAGCCTTGGTGTTGTTGTCCCTATTTTCCAGTGATCAGACCCAGGTTTTATATTTTTATGAAATCTCCAAAGAGTTCAGATTGATGAATATCATATTATAGGAGTCCAAAGCTGGTGAAAGAAGTTTAAAAATTCAAGGTGTCCTCCCCTGCCACCCTCCTTTCTCCCCCACCCTCACGCTCCCAATTTTCTTAGGAGATTTTGTATATTTCCCTTTACCAGGGGAATCTATATAGGTTACTCATAGGGTTCTCTCTGTTACTTAGCTTCTCTGGGATTGTGGATTATAGGCTTGTTATTCTTTTCTTTATAGCTAGTGTCCACTTATGAGTGAATACATATCATGTTCATCTTTTTGGATCTGGGTTAATTCACTCAGGATGTTTATTTCTAGTTTCATCCATTTGCATGCAAATTTTAAAATGTCATTATTTTTTCATTGCTGAGTAGTACTCCATTGTGTAAACATTTCTTTATCCATTGTTCGGTTGAGGGGCATCTAGGTTGTTTCTAGATTCTGGTTGTTACAAATAATGCTTGTAACACAGTTGTACAAATGTCCTTGTAGTATGATTGAGCATCCTTTGGGTATATGCCCAAGAGTCCTATGGTAGGTTGATTCCCAATTTTCTGCAAAACCACCATACTGATTTCCAAAGTGGTTTTACAAGTTTGCACTTTTACCATCAAAAGAGGAGTTTTCCACTTACTTCATATTCTCTGCAGCATACACTATCACTGTTGTTTTTTATCTTAGCCATTCTGACAGGTGTAATATGGTATCTTAGAATAGTTTTGGCTTGCATTTCCCTGATGGCTAAGAATGTTAAACATTTCCTTAAGTGTCTTTCAGCCATTTTTTTTTGTTTTTCTGTTGAGAAGAAGTGGAAAGGGGAGGGGAGAGGAGAACTTGAGGAAACAGGGTAGTCAAGATAGGGGAAGGACAGAGACTGAGAACAAGGAAAGAGATATCTTGATTGTGGGAGCCATTGTGGGGCTAGCAAGAAACCTGACACTAAAGAAATCCTGAGGAATCCACAAGGATGACCCCAGCTAATAGTGGTGAGGGTGCCTGAACTGGCCTTGCCCTATAGTCAGATTAGTGACTATCTTAAATGTCGCAATAGAACCTTCATCCAGAAACTGATGGAAATAGAGGTCAAGAACCACGGCAGAGCACTGGGCTGAGCTCCCAAAGCCCAGTTGAAGAGTGGGAGGAGTGAGAATATGAGCAAAGTGGTCAAGACCATGATGGGTTCACCCACTGAAACAGCTTATCTGAGCTAATGGGAGCTCATGAACTCTGGCCAGATAAGGAAGGAAACAGCATAGGACCAAACTAGGCCCTCAGAATATGGGTGACAGTTGTATGGCTGGGGCAGACAGTGGGGCCACTGGCAATGGGACCAGGATTGTACTTGTACTGGTCTTTTTTGGAATCCATTCTCTGAGCAGGATACCCTGCTCAGCCTAAATATAGTAGGGAGGATCTTGGTCCTTCCTCAAAGGAGTGTGATTTACCCTCTCTGAGAAATAGATGAGGTTGGGTAGCGGAGAAGGTGGAAGGAATGGGATGAGGAGAGGGAGTTTCAACTGGAATTGGTATGTAAAATGAAAAAGATAGCTTTTTAAATAAAATAAAAATAGAAAAAAATCAAACTGTTTTATTTAAACCTGAACTCCTTTAGATATTTAAGTACAAGTGTTTTATTTGCTTGTTTAGTTAGCTTTAGAATGGCCTCTCTTCTCTACTTCCCTGTGCAGGTCTTCTGGTAAAATGAACAGTTTTTTAGTAATTACAAAATTATGGCTAAGATAGTCAATGTAATTTATATGCCAAATCTGTGAATCTTTATTTAAATCAGAGTTTTAAAAATGATAGTTGTGATTTTTATATCCTTGGCTTTTTACCTTGTTTCATATTGGCCTGCAAAAGATATTTTCAAAGTATTTAAATTTGAACATTGCTGTCTGTTTTAAACTATGTAAAACTACCCTGTGAACCTCTTATGAGACCCTGACTGAACGGTCTCCAAAGGAAATAGGATCTAAATTACAGCACACAGAACACATCTGTGAGAAAGTCCCTACTGGATGCTGCGGAAATCTTAGTTTTAGTAGGCATGAGTTTTTCCCCATGGAGTCTGTGGAACATGAATTGTGATGGTGTAGTATTATTTTTGTTGAAAGAAATTTTAGTCTCAATTCACTGATTAGGATACTGTGTTGTATTAATAAATCTATTATGCCCAACCAGCTGGACATGCTCTGCTAACTCTGGGACATTAGCTGCCTGGCCCAAGTTCTAACTTCCCATCTGTGAATCAGCCCCATTTTCTGATGCTCTAGATAGGAGATTAATGATCAAAGTTAGAAAGGTGTTTAGAGGAATTGTGGGAAGTGGGTATCTTGGAAAACGATAGTAGAGAACTTGGAAATGGTTATCATTTCTTGATATTAGCAAATTTTCATTCCCTGAGCAATAGTACAAGGTCTCTGGATGAAAGAGTTGCAGGTGAAGATTTTCAACTCAGCTCAGTTTAATCCAAAAAATATTGATTCACACTCACCCACTAGGAATAAGTTCAAATGTTATATTTTTTTTCTTGAGTAATAGAGTTGCTTCAGGTAATTCTAGTCATAACCTTCCAAAAAATATTTCTAACAACAATGAAATATCAAAGTGTGTCCAGTCTTTCTGTCGTTTTGTTCCTGGTTCGCAGTTTTTCCCCTCGTGTACTTAATCACCTTTCAGTGTATGACTTTATTTAAGAAGGACAATCAAACAAATACAGATAACTGGATAGTCAATCTAGGATATTTTCTTCAAAGCCAAAAGTATCTCTTGAGAATTATAACCCTGAACAAAAGTGAGAAACAGACCTTTAATCATATAATACTTCACATACTTTACTAATAAAATTATTTTATTGACATACTATTATAATTACAAAGAAAAAGGTCAATTACTTATCTTTAAAAGAAAATTAAGTGAACTTATGTGGCCCTCAAATGAAAATACTGACAGTCTTATTTCAGAGATTAGGCCCATAAGCAAAATTTTAATAAATTCCTGTTGAAGATTTAATATATGTTAGGAAGAGCCTTTAATATTTGTGAGGGGGAAGTGGTTTTTAATATGTCTGATCATAAGTATGTATGCTGTACATGACAGTAGAGGCTGGCTCAAGGAAGAGTCTGGCTGGCTAGAATTCAGATAAACATCATTTCTCCAATTTGATAAACCATGTACCTATCCTGGAAGAGGTTTTATTTATCTGACTTTCAAGCTTAAATGGGAATGTCTGTTTTAATATGTCAAGTCTGAAGTCATTATGCTCGAAACATATTTGGATTTGGTATATCATTACTTCTATCTAAATCTCATTGGCTAAGAGTCACATGTTACTGCCGAAGAACAAAGGTTAAAGCATGTGTTTCATAAAGGAGGGGTGAACATTGTGACAAACAGCCTCAGCTACTAAGCTTGCTAGGCCTTGCAATATGTCAATAGGACATTCGTTAAATATTTGACGTTCTGTACACTCATGAGCGAGCACACACACACATTCACACGATGTGGGATGTCCTTATGTATATGTGTTGCTTTTTTGGTTAATGAATAAAGTTGTTTTGGTAAATAACATAACAAATTAAAGCCATTCTGAAAATCTGAAGAGAGAGAGAGAGAGAGAGAGAGAGAGAGAGAGAGAGAGAGAGAGAGAGAACAGGCAGAGTCAAGGTGACATGTAGCCAGTGAAGGAGAAAGATACATGGCAATATGTAGATTAAGAGTTAGCAATCACATCTTAGGGTGAGAGTAGCTATTCAAGTACAGTTTTCAGCATCTTCAGATGTTGGAAGGTTTTAAAAACATGTGGCTCTACTGAATGTATGTGAAGTCAGAGACCACTCAAACATCCCTGATAACTTTCATCTGTTAACAGCATACTTTGATTACAGAGTGACAACATTTTTCCTTTCCTAGATTTGTACTTACTCAGTTCTTATTTACCCTCTGACAAAGTAGATTTTTAAAAATACCAAATGAAGCATTATTAATATTATGTCCTTGCAGGCTTCACTTAGCAACAGAGTTAAATAAGAGCATTGCTAATAAAGGACTCTAAGCCAAGCATCAGATGAAAAACCATGCTGTGCTAGGTATTGGGCCCCTGGATGCCCTATGTACATCATTATCTGATTTATTCCTTATTCATTTCTTCAACATTTCTCAAGTATCTATAAGGCTATGCTTAATGTTGGGAATGCAGTATGGAAAAACATCTGTCTCCTAAAATAATATAGCAAACACCTTGTTACATGAACAAAAATCTATACCTGAATTTTTCTCTTCCTTTAAAAACGTTATTTACTCTGATCTCACTGCATGGTGATGGAATCTCTAGATTATGCTTGACAGTCTGATGTGGGGTTTGGAAATATGTTCTTAGGTGTTAGGTAAATTATGCCACTGTCAATCAGTGCTACACCTAACTTTTTTCATAGACCCAGACACCAAGAGAGTAATTGTGTGGTAGCACAATCATATATATACATCCTTGCCTTCTGCATGCAGCACTTATCAAACAAAAGGTTCTGGAGCAATGACTGCAAAACTCTGGTGCCAGGCTTAGGCTCTGAGTCCCTATCAAGTCTATATTTTTACCTTGCATATTTCTCCAATTCCATTAACAGGAGTTTCTGTTTAGTAAAAACTGGACCTCTTAGAGTTATCTAAGTGAGTTGCAAACTAATGAGTCTAGTATTTACTGAAACATCATTGTGTTACACAGCAATTGTTCTTAATACTGATTTTGCCATATCTGATCAACCCAGAATTTCCAGGAGGATACTGGTTTTATGGAGCCTAATAAGTTTCATTAGCTTGGTTTTATATTCTGATTCCTTAGCAGAATAATCAAATCTAGTTATACTTCACGAATCAATTTTTTTTGGAATACCCAAATCTGCCAGACAGGTCAAGATTTACACAATACACACACACACACATGTGCACACACACACACACACACACACACACACACACACACACACACACACACTCACACTGTTGCTTTTGTTTCTGTAGAGTCAGATGTCTAAACTAATTGTTGAATATGCTGAGGTCTGAAAGAGTGATTGGTTTCACATTAATTTTATATCATATTCTTCAAATAGCTGTTTCTTTGTTCTTCAGATAAGCAGGCTCCATCTAGGTAAGGGGACACTCAAATCAACCTTCTGCATACCAGTTGCTATGGTCTTTCACTAATGGCTTGGAGAAATCAGTAAATTTGACATCGTTGTTTGTTTAATGGATGCTTTCTTTAATATAAAAGATGTGGGAGATGGGGTGAGGATCTGTTTTGTTTTTAAAGGCATAACCTCACATTCTATCTGCTTTAAGACTTCTATTTTAAGTCAGATTAGTTCTAAGACATAATACAGTGCAGAATGGTATCTAGAAAGGGTTGGGACTTGGAAAAATGTCATTGGAATATAACGTTGGAATTTATTTGTGATCGTTTTTGTAATGTAAATAAGGGTGGCTGGTATTATGTCCTTTCAAGATTAGAGCTATACAGAAAAGATGACAAAATGTGTTTAGTGGTTGCAAGAGATTCTAACACAGAAGAAGACACCAGGTGTAAGGTATAGGATGCAAATTAGTCTATGGCTCTGCAACCTAGGAACAAAATTGGAGTGAGAGAGATTTCAGAATTATCAGGGTTCAGGCATAACAGATAACAATGTCCTCCTGTTTGAAAAGAGGCAACTCATGTTTAAGCTTTGGCTGCTGAGTTGTCTGGAAATGTTACTCACTTGCTGGTTATGACCATAATGCTTGTTTGTGTCCCTGACCCCATAAACACAGAGAAATCATGGATTTTAGAAGCCCAGAATGACAACCAGGTGTTTCTGTCTGTCTGCATGGTAGCATGTTCATGCATACCTTAAACTAAATAATCATCACCCTTTTGGTGAGTCCAATGATGCTTTTATCTCAGCACGATAAATTCCTCTTGTCAAAATTGGCACCAATTATGCAAATGAATTTTGAAGGGTTCATTAGCTAAATGGTAATTGGAGTAGCCTGCATCAAAGAAACGGTATACAGAATTTCTATCAAGAAAAATCACTTCATTTTTACAATAACCTTTAAAAGGCTCCTCAGCAAATAATAAATAAATCATAATTTTAGAATTGCAGATATTTAAATAACTTGCAACACTTTTCAGTGTACATTTCTGCTTTTATTCTTTTCTGGGCTGTTGCTTTGATTAGAATGCATGGTTTACAGTAAGAACAATGAAAATACAGGGCTTTACTTCAAGGCACAGCATTGTACTGTCAACTTACATAAAATAAGCAAGTTTCTGTTGAAAGAAGTGCATAAGAACTTCCCCAGTCATCTTGAGCAGATTTAAAATTTGTCCCAGTAGGGATCTATGTTCCAAGGCTTGCCTTGTTTGTACAATGATTTTTTTGGTATTTCCTTCTCCTCAATTTCAAGAAAAAATTGTATTGATTCAATTGGCAGTTTTCTCTTAAATGATTCTTAAAAGTTATGACTAAAATCATCTGAAACCTATAGAACATTGTAATTTAAAATGGTTTTAAGAAAGGAGTCATCTATTCAATATGGCTTTTTAAAACCTACAGTGTCACAATCTCTGTCTTTAACTTGAGGGCACCTCAAAGCGATTATTGATGTGGTTATATTTTTTATTACCTTAGTATAAATTGTATATTTATGCTGTTTTTATTGTTCTATCTCTCTTTCTAATTTAGTGGACATCTTATTTATCTCCACTGTGCTTCTGACATCTTTTTAGCGATAACTCTTACTAATGACTGCATTACAGTTTGTCGTTTAGATGTAGAGGTAGACAAATATGGTAACTCACTTTTCCATCATAATGATCAGGACACCACTCCTATAAGAAAAGACAGATTACTAAGGGGAAGTAGTATTAATCAATGAATGAAATGAATAATTTTCTATTAGTGGGTATTGAATTTCCAGACTCTGACATGTTTGGCAAGTGCTCTACCACAATAATATACCCACAGCACTTTGTAAATTATTTTTGTTTTGAGACAAGATCTCATTAGGTTCCCAAGGTTAATCTTGAACTCAGTATGTAAGCTATGTAGGCTTTGAACTTATGGTCTTGCCTCAGCCTTCTTCATAGCTGAGATTATAGGCATGAATTACTAGACCCATTCATATGTATTTATTTAATCAAAACTTACATGACAAATGGAATCCTTAAGACACAAAGATTCTGGAAAAGCTGGTACAAAGCTTATATCTGGTGAAGACTGGAAAGTTATGCAGAGGGTAGTGAATCATGAGAGGTGGTCCTATGGTTTTAGACTGATAGGGTACCCATAATACTATTGGCATGGGTTTTAATTGACTTCTATCTGCAACAGGGAGTGTGAAAAGGGTTCCTTAAATGAGGGGCTAATTTTCTTTCAGACATGACAGACTAGGGAGTTTGCTTGTGGCCATCTTCTACATGAAAAGGTAGAGAAAGGTTACAACAAGAGCTGTACTTTCTATAAACTGTCCTAAGGAAGAACAATTATGATCTTTTCAAATCTCTTTATGAGAGACGTGACCAGAAGACAGAGAGACTTTCTTTCTAGGATCTCCAGTCTCCTGTAGGTGAATTATTTATCACACTAAATGTCATCTGGCTGGAACTGAGTCCAAACAACACTTAACTTGTGATAGTACACTTCTTAAGGATGATACTCTGTTTCATACATAGTGTAGACTCTTAGAATAGCATACTTCTTAAAAGTAGACTTCAGTTTTTAGAATAATTTTAGATTCACAGCAAAAGTAGAAGGTACAGATGTTTTCATATGGCACCCCCCCCACACACACACATCACCTTCTCTCACCAACAAATTACTACACATGTTACAATTGAAGGACCTTTAGGAACATAAAGAAATGTAGAATGATATGTATCCAGGAATATAACATAATGAAAACAGTAGTTTTACTATGCTAAAAATCTTCTTTCCCTCCTTCCTCTATCTTCCTATCCTTTCTCCAACCTTTAGCAATTATATCTTTCTATTGTTCTGATTGTCTTGCCTTTTCTAGAATGCCAGGGGTTGAAATCATATAGCCTGAAACTTTGCCAAATCAGTTTCTCTGACTTTAATATGCACTGAAGCTTTCCATGCTCAGGTTTTTGTTATGGGTTGTCAGTTGACTGGCTTGGAAACTAATTTCTTTTTATGCTGAATAATATGCTACTATTTTTTATATCATAGTTGATTCATTTACTCATTCTTAGTTGCTTTACAGTTTTGGTAATGATGGCTAAAATTACAATAGACCAGTTTTTGTGTGGACATGGGTTTTCAGATTCCTTAAGTAAACCAAGGAGAGCAGTTGCTGAGTTTCATGGTAAGAATATATTTAGATTTATAAGAAGTTATGAGCCAAATTATCTACCAGAGTGACTGGTTTGCATTCTCATCATCAAGGGATGAGACTATTTTTCAAATTAAGATTTTTATTGAGTCTCTGGGAATTTCACAATATGTATCCGAATTATACTCACTTCCAAGTCCATTCATGCCCCCTACTCCTGTGATCCCCCAAAAAGAGTAAAAATAAAAATGACAAAAAAGAAGAAAAAACTTCATAACCTGGTGTAGGAGGTCCTTCTGCATTTGTGTTGCTTTCATTGGTTAAATAAAGAAGCTGTCTTGGCCTTTTGATAGGGCCTTCTAGACCAATATGGTATGATAGACCACACCCTCCTGAAAGGTCACCGTGAACACCTTCAGAAAATTACTTCACTCAACTGCCAACTGAGATGAACCTGGCACACAGGATATACCATGACAGACCTGTTTAACAGTGCCCCCATACAGCACAAAGCAGTTTGGAGAGAAATAATTTCGCCAGAGATCGGAGGTGCAGACTGATCAGAGGTCCAGATGGATCAGAGGTCCAGACAGGACTTCGTCTTCCTGCACGGAGATCAGCTACCCAGAGGGGTGAGTGTGTACAAGCTGTCCTGGGAGGCCCCAACCCGCTGAGACTCCCCTGGCTGCATTCAAAGGAAGAGATGGGCAGACGCCAATCCAAGAATTCCTCCAACAACCTGAAAAGCAACATGATAACACCAGAAACCAACGAGTACTCAACAGGAAAACCTGAGCAACCTAACCCAGAAGAAGTAGAAGAAATCGACTTTAAACGTAACTTTATGAAAGTGATGGAGACCTTTAAAGAAGAGGTGAAAAACTCCTTTGAAGAAAGAGATGAGAAAACTAACAAAAAGTTACTCTAGAAAACCAAGAAAAAGCAATCAAACAGGTAATGGAAACAGTTCAAGACTTAAATACTGAAATGGAGGCAATGAAGAAAACACAAACCGAGGGAAGGCTGGAGATGGAAAATCTGGGTAAACAAACAGGAACTGCAGAGACAAGTATAAGCAACAGATTACAAGAGATAGAAGAAAGAATCTCAGATGCTGAAGATACTATAGAGAAAATAAACTCAATGATCAAAGAAAACAACAAATCCAAAAAATTCTTAACACAAAACACCCAGGAAATCTGAGACACCATGAAAAGACCAAACCTAAGAATAATAGGGGTAGAAAAAGGAGAAGCACAGCTCAAAGGTCCAGAAAATATATTCAACAAAATTATAGAAGAAAACTTTCCTAACCTAAAGATGGATATGCCTATGAAGGTACAAGAAGCATACAGAACATCAAATAGACTGGATCAAAAAAAGACATCCCCTCGCCATATAATAATCAAAACACAAAACATACAGAATAAAGAAAGAATACTAGGAGCTGCAAAGGAAAAGGCCAAGTAACGTATAAAGGTAAACCTATCAGAATTATACCTGACTTCTCTATGGAAACCATGAAAGCCAGAAGGTCTTGGATAGATGTGATGCAGACACTAAAAGACCATGGATGCAAGCCCAGACTACTATACCCAGCAAAGCTTTCATTCACCATCGATGGAGAAAACAAGGTATTTCAGGATAAAAACAAATTTAAGCAATACATAGCCACAAACCCAGCCTTACAGAAAGTACTAGAAGGAAAACCACAACTAAAGGAAGCAAACAACACCCATAATAACACAGACATCTAACAGCCCTCCACTGGCACAACTCAAAGAAGGGAAACACACAAACTCTACAACCCTAAAAAAATAACCGCAGTTAATAACCTCTGGTCATTAATAT
>PVIU01009478.1:0-75705 GCA_004026605.1 Ondatra zibethicus
TACAGTCAGATATTGGGATAACACCTGATCTAATAGTTCAATTAAACAAAACCTTAGATGGTGACAAAGACTTACATAGTCTCAGGGAATTAACAGCTGAAGTAGAAAAAGAATTGATGGTCATTGAAGAAAAACTACAGGAGGCACACGTAAATAGAGTGAATCCAAATCTTAATTGTATTCCAGTCATATTGCTTTCTAGGAATATGACAGGAATTTTAATGCAAGGGAAGATGTTATCTTAGAATGGATCTTTTTACCACATAAACCAAGTAAAAAATTAAAAACTTACATAGAAAAAGTATCTGAATTAATTATAAAAGGAAAATTGGGACTTTGTCAACTAGTAGGAATAGACCCAGCAGAGATTATAGTGCCTTTTACTGCTGATGAAATTTAAAAAAATATATATGGGAAGAAAACAAACCATAGCAAAGAGCTTGTGCTAATTTTTAGGAAAACTTAATAGCAACTATCCCAAAACTGATAGACTTAGCCTTTTAAAGAGAACTACTTGGATTCTTTTCTGAATTGTATATGATACACCAATAACTGAAGCCCATACATTTTTTTCTGAAGCAAATAAATCAGGACAGGCAGGTTACAAATCAGAAGATTAAGTAAGGTGGAACAAAGCCCTTACAATTCTGTCTAGAAGGCAGAATAATATGCTATTCTCATGGTACTAAGGGATTTTAAGGAACCTCTCAATATAGTTACTTATTCATAATATGCAGAAAGAGTTGTCTTGTATATCAAAACTGCTGAATTTATACCAGATGATACAGAATTGACTTCATTATTCATACAGGTTCAAGATATAATCAGGTATAGGTTTTGTCCCATATACATAACAAACATCCAATCTCATACAGGTCTGCCAGGTCCTCTAGCACAAAGTAATGTAGAAATTGATCAATTCTCAATTAGAAATGTGCCAGGGCCTCGGAATTTCATAAAAAACATCATGTCAATAGCAAAGGTTTAAAGAAAGAGTTTTCTATTACATGGCAACAAGCTAAGGAGATTATAAAGAGATGTTCTACTTGCTCTTTCTATAACCAAACACCATTACTTGCAGGGAGTAACCCAAAGGGAACTCAAAAGAATGCAATCTGGTGGATGGATGTGTTCCACTTTACAGAATTTGGAAAATTAGTATATGTGCACCACATCATTGACAAATATTTAAGTTTTTAATGGGCAACTGCCTTGAGCTCGGAAAAGGCTGATTCAGTAATCATGCATCTATTAGAATATGGCCATCACATACCTGCACAAATAAAGACAGACAATGGTACAGCATATGTGTTTAAGAAAATAAAACAGTGTTTTTGGTTATTTAATATAAAGCATATTACAGGTATAACAAACAATCCTACACGTTAGGCAGTTAGAGAAAGATCATAAAGGATATGCTAAACAAACAGAAAGGGATGAAAAATACCCCCAGAAATAGATTGCATGATGCTTTATTAACCTTGAATTTTCTTAATGCTAATGAGAATGGAACAACATCAACAGAGAGACACTGGATAATAGAAAAAACTTCTGAATTAAATCAGCTGGTGTAGTTCAAGGATGTGCTGACCTCACTATGGAAATCAGGAGATACGCTACATTGGGGAAGGGATTTTGCTCTCGTTTCCACAGGAGGAGAAAAGCTATGGATACCATCAAAATTAATAAAGATTTGGTTTGGAAAAGAAAAATCTCTTGAGAAAGAAAAATGACAGTTTATCTACAGAAATAACAATTATACAGGTGGTAAGAAAACCTCATAAGGGTTGGGGCAGGGTTCTATTCTTGTCTTTGCAGGAAAATATTTATCTTCAAAGAGTTGAGATACCTTGGCCATCTAGGTGTTTAAAGATGAAAAAATAGCTATCCAGAATGAATCAACAAGTAAAGAGAAATCTGACTTATGATGCTGTATTATCTGCATGGTAAAATTTGATTACCTGGACATGTATAAATCTCTAATTAAAAATAAGAGTTGGAGAATGGCTATCCTTCTCTAAATCCAAGCATGTTGTTAAAAGAAAATTCAGATTTTCTGTCTCATGTTAGCAGCCATCTGGTATGGGATGGAAAGAAGATATATTTCAAGGAAATATTTTACTTTCCTCCATGCCTATTTTGTCTATATAGTATCTTTTGTTGAGTATATATCTATATGAATGATGTTTAAGTTTTCAACAATGCACAGAGATTTTCCTGCATTAATCTTTGAAGCTTCCAAGAAGAAGATGGGGCCTCACAACAATGACTCCATCTGGTTGATATGACTTCATGATGCCAATAGTATTACTATAAGACTGGTTTTTGAGTACCAACTGTGGAAATGGTGTACCTTCTTACAACTTTCTGGCCAGAACTCCAAATAAGAACCAAAGCAAAATAAAACAAAGCAAAAACCTATCAACTATTCAGAGACCATTTACAATTATACAAAACAGCAATCTTTAAACTTAACCATCATTTTACTTTTTACAGGATCCAATAGAAAGAACATCACCCCCATGACAGCTGGAAGCAACTCTAGAACACCAAGTATCATCTCCCAACAAAGTTTGTCCTTACAGTTAGGGACACCATTTAGGGGTTGATTATTACTCATCTAGGGTTGGGGGTTGGGGTGGAAATTATGTAGGCTTAGAGATCTTAAAAAAAAAAGAAGATTGAATGGGATAATAGGTAATTTAGTGTGAATATATTCACACTAATAATAATAATAGTGAGTAATAGAGTCAATACTTGTGAGCTATTATTTATGGACACTACACTGGTATAATTTCTTGTATATTGATACAAGTTCAAATTATATTTGTTATTTCTGTTTACAATATTTGTACACCTATACAAAGGTATTTTGTCATATTGTATGCATGCATGTTTCTACCTCTGTTTAAGACATTTTGTATATAGATAGAATTTTAGGATATGTTTATCATATTCCATTATATGTTTCTACCTCTGATCAAGATATTTATATATCATTTACAGTTTGAGGCCATTGTTCTCCTTTACTGCACAATTGTTTAAAGATCATTTAATATTGTGATATGAAGTCTTAATCCTTAAGTTATGTAGGTATTAAGTATTATATATTCAATAGTCAGACTAATTAGGTTCTTTTGATACTTAAAGATTATATTCTGCATAGATAGGTAACCTTCAACCACTTCAAAGATCTGTAGAACATGGCATTTAGATAACTTAGGATTCTGTTGACCTAAGACATGATTGCTCCTTGCAGCACCGATCTATTTCCGAGAGAGTATTGAGCACCAAACACACTCTACTTGGAGTTTCTTTTCTTCTTGGCACAACTGACTTTGGGCAAGAAACTGCCCATGACTAGACCACTGACAAAGTGCACAATGTCTGGACTGAACAAGCAGGATATAAGAAAAAAGACTTTCAAATCTTGCCAATACAGAACAAGACGGTTTTGAAAAATTTCCTGCCTTTGAAAATCATCTGTCAGTTTCTCTAGGCCTTAGCCAAAGTTGGTTGCTTCAACAATGCTAATGAGATTTTGGGTGATTGTTCAGGCAGCCAGTTGTCTCTGTCATCTACTGCATAGTTTGGATGCTGCTTGATTGCACTTCCTGCCTACTCAAGTAATATTATCTCCCTTCTCAGGCCTTCGATGGAGTTGAAGATTAGATATCCATAGTGACTGTTCTCTTATGATCTAGCCAAGCCATTTCCAATATAAGGCTTAGACTCCTTAGGATAGAAAGTTTATTAAAACATTAGGATATGTTTCTTGCTTAATATTGTTTATGCTGGTTGTAATTCTAATCTTATACTTGATATCTGTTCCTAGTGTATATAGTTTTGTATTGGGTTTGGAACTCTCTTAGTTAAACAAAAGGGGAAGTTCTGTGGGAGCTCTTTCCACTCATTCTGCTCCTTAATTCAATAGCCTTTAAGATATCAGCCCACTTGGGTGTGGTCTCTTATACTATAAATTCAGCTGTAAAGTGTGTGCTCGTTCTCTTGCTTCCTGCTCTTGCTTCCTGCTGGGTTCTCCGGCAGAAAGGGTGAGGCAGAGCTGGACCTACCATACTTTCCTGGGACTGGGTGGGATGGTGAGTGTCTATGACTCAGATCTCCCAGTCTCTGGGGAGAAACACACACAGAGTAGAGAGTCTGTCAAAGCAGAATCTTGTTTAATTGTATCAGGCAGGAACTTATCAGGCAGGTGGGAAGCCAGGGATGGGCTGAGGTGTAGCAAGGAACAAGGGCCAATAATATTCTGCCATGTTAGTTAGAGGCAGGCCTAGGTTGGGTTGTGCTGATTCACTTCCTGTGTGGAAGTTATAGCCAGAGACAGATCTCTAAACTCAAGCTAGGCTCAGGAAGTTACACTAGGCCTCACACAAACTCGAGTTAGGCTCAAGAAGCTACCCTGGGCCTCATGTCCTGGCCTCATGAGGCCTAACAGCTTCCAGTTCCCACTTCCAGCTAGATTCTTTTCCTGTTTCCCATTCATGCAGAGGACTGTGATCTAGGACTGTGATCTGTGAGTCTCTTCTAAATAAACAACCTTTTGTTATACATAATTCTGAACTAGTGTGGGATTATTTTGTATCTTCCACCATCATTATGCTGTGTGGCAATAGGGATAATTTCATTCTTCTTTCCAAAGTGGTTGCTTTTCCTTTGTTTTGTTCTCTCTTTTATATTGTCATCTGTCCTGCATAGAACTTGCTAAGAACACGATGCTAGCAGAAGAACAAGAATACAAGTGTTGCTTTCTTAGTCCTGATCTTAGGAGGAGCAGGGCTTACAGCCCTTTATACCATATACAATATTAATCATGGACTTTTCCTTTACCTCAGCACTTGGGGTACAGAGGCAGGTGGATCTCTATGAGGTCGAGACCAGCCTGGTCTACATAGTAAATTCTACACCAGCCAAGGATGCATAGTGAGGCTTTGTTTTAACCCCCTCAAGTAAACAAATAAACAAAAACTAAATAAACTGTTGACTTTTTATATATGACCTTTATCAGGGTATTTTTGTTCCTAGGTTTTTTTGTTGTTTGTTTGTTTTGAGCATGAAAAGATATGGTGTCTTTTCAAATACCTTTTCTCTGTCTATGCAAATGACATGCAAAGTGTTTTACTATTATATTAATATTATTCATTATAATGGATTACTTTTTTATCAATCTTCAATGCCCAAGATAAATTCCAATTGTCAAAAGTGCATAATCTTTATAATTATTAGTTGTGTGGTTTGATTCATGTTGTTTTGCATCTGTATCACTAAAGGATGTATATCTGTAATTTTCTTTGATGATGATACATTGGCTTTTTGGTGTCAAGGTCATTTCATCTCTTATAACAAGGTGGAAAGTGTTTTGTCCTCACTGTTTTATGATGTTTGTGAAGGACTGTTTCATGTCATTCACTAATTGCTTAGGTAGACTCTCTCAGGGATTTCCATGGTCCTAAAACTTCCTTGAGGGGTTACTTTCTCATTATCAGTTAAATAGCTTCATCAATTATTGATATGTTAAAATTTTTCATTCATTTTCAAATCAGTTTGTGGATATGGTCTTCACAGAAATTTATTTATTCTAGTGATCTGACTTATTGGCACATGGTTTCTCATTTTATCTCATTTTATTCCTTTTTTCAGTTAGTCGAGGTTAGTAATGATGTTCTCACCTTCATTTCCTATTTAGAAAGCAACTTTTTACTTTTCTTTGTTTATCCTTGTTCATTATAGTTAATTTTTTTTTAAATTTTGCAATATTTTCAGGGTAGAAATGGTCATCACTGGCTTCCTCTAATGTCTTTCTATTCTAGTATATCTTGCCTCTAGTGTTTTCTCTCTGTATTTGTCTTGGTTTAGTTTGCATTTCTTGTTTTGGTGTGGAAAGTCCTTCTGTATATGTGTTACTTTTATTGGTTAATGAATAAAGAAGCTCTTTTGGCCTGTGATAGGACAGAATAGAGCTAGGTGGGAAAACTAAACTGAATGCTGGGAGAAAAGAAGGCTGAGTCAGTGAGACGCCATGTAACCACCCCAGGAGACAGATATGTTGGAACCTTGCCCATAAACCACGAGCCTCGTGGTAAAATATAAAATAATGGAATGGGGTTAATTTAAGATGCAAGAGCTAGCCAATAAGAGCTAGACCTAATAGGTCAAGTGGCGATTTAATTAATACAGTTTCTGTGTGGTTATTTTGAGTCTGGGTGGATGGAACAAATGAGCGGCCCCCACCTATAATTTGGTGCCAACATGGTGGTTGATGTAAAACCTGAGAAAGCTTGGAAAGGAATTCTAGGCACAAAAAAGAACAGAGTTAAGCCCAGCTTCTTGGTAGCTGGCATTTCTTTTTCCAGACGGGCTCTGTTAGCTAGTGGCTTCTTTAAGAGAGTTCTTCCTAATTCAGCATTAGCAGGAAAAACTGCAGAGTGGCTTCCTGGTTCACCAGCACAATCAGCTCTGACTCTTTAGGAGGTCCAGCTATGAAGCACTCGAATGGTGTTTGTTGGCCCAGGTGCTTGTATGCCTACTCAAAGTAGGAAGAAAGTAGCTGAGATGATGCCATCAGCCCAGTGCCCCCCCCAGTCTGGCCAGGTGGTGGGATTATTGTGTTTTCTTTGGGTCTGCTAGGAGTGCACAGGCAGGAGAGCATAGCAGATTCCTGCTGCCACACATAGAGATATTTCCAGGCTGTGTAGTATGCTGCATGGCAGATTTAACTTTTACTAAGAAAGAAAAAGGGGTTATATGCTATATGGTGGTGCTACCCAGAGTTGAAGTGGTGGGGACAACTCTTACCCAGTAGTTTCAGAGCCAGTGGTGAACTATCTCCACCATATTGAAAGCCTAAGAGAGGCAGAGCCAGCATCCAGGGCCACTGCAACCAAGCTGCTTACCATTTTAAAAGTGCTCATTGTCAGAAAATTATTGCTGATATGCAATAAAGACAGATTCAGATGCAAAAGACTTCTAAATGGGTTACAGTGTTGGGAAAATGTATGCAGGCTTGGGAGAGAGGAGTTAAAAAATACAGATAATTACAAAAAGAAGTAAATGGTTAAAAAAGTAAAGTTTTAAAGAGACAGAGTACAGACAGCTGTAGATTAAAGCAGTAAAGAAAAATAGGTCACATAAAGATGAAATATACACAGAGTCTAGATTATGTATATTATTGTGTTTTCTTTGAATTTTTTGACGTGAATGAGATGAGTAGAGAAAGACAGTTCATTGTACGCACTGCTAAACTAAACCAACATACATATTTTAAAGGTATCTTGACTTCAAACTTTGGGTCTAAGAATATGTTGCTTTGAAAAATAGTTTCTACTTTTGTTTCCACAGAGGATGAGAACCTGTGTATTCCTTTCAGACTAATATGGTTTGATCAAATAATACCCCCCAAAACAATGACCCAGATGGTCCAACATCCATGACAGCTTCAGGACTGCTGGTTGAGATGGACCTACCACACAGGATACCCCATGACAGGCCTGATTAACAGTGTCCCAATCAGCAGAAAGTAGTTTAGACAACAACTCCCAAATTCCCTAAATGATTTAGTTTACATTTAAAGGGGTATATGCTATAGATATGAATATTTTGCATTGGTGTGGATTTTATTCTATTGATACAAATTTTAGGTCAATTTGTTATATGTATATTTCTGCTCTTGATTAAGGTATTGTGTTTGTGCAGCTCATTTAAAAATGTAATGTATAATTAAGAAATACAGGTTAATAGATAGTCATTTATAATAGCTAAATTTGTAGTCGTGTTAATCAGGCTTTCTAGATATTTAGAGAGGTATTCTTCAAACCTTTTAAAGACCTACAGAATATGGCATTTAAAATGTTTTAAGAACTTAAGACTTTCCATGACAGTGAGATACATCTGCTTCTGGCAGCACCAATCTACTTCAAGAGGATGATGGGCAATGAAGAGGTTCCTTATGGAGTTTGCTAGCCATTTGGGCAAGAAACTGCTCTTGCTTGGGCTGCTTGATGTTTTGCTATGTTAACTAGACATATAGGACCCTCAGAAAAATGACCGCTAAATTTGCATAAAGGTGAGACTGTCCTTTGGGGTTCCTGCTTCATGAAAGAACAAAAAGAGTCTGGCAGACATTCTTCAGGACACAGAACAAAGTAACTGATAAACTGCCAATATAGGTGGAACTGTCTTTGAAATTTCCTACCTCATGGAAAAGTCTGCTGGATACTACAGGCCAGTAGGCTGAAGATGGATGCTCCAACGTTACAGAAGAACTTTGGATGTCTGTCCAGGCCTCAAGATGGCTCTGTCAATTCTAGAGTATTAGAAGTTGCTTACAATGCACTTCCTATTTACCTAGGTAATATTGCATCCTTCTGGAGTCTTTGATGGAGATGAAGAATATGTAGTTTTCCTTAGTTATGATAAAAGTTAAAGTAGATATAAATATTGTAACTGTAATTTTTGCTTGATGCCTATTTTGTTATATGTAATTTTACTATGTTAAAGTTAAAACCTTTCTTTATTTAAACAAACAAAAAATGGTGTGGAAAGTCCTTCTGTATATGTGTTGCTTTTATTGATTAATGAATAATGAAGCTATTGTGGCCTATGATGGGACAGAGTGGAGCTAGGCAGGAAAACTAAACTGAGTGCTGGGAGAATGAAGGCAGAGTCAGTGAGACACCATTTAGCCACTGTAGGAGACAGACAAATTGGAACCTTGCCCGTAAACTATAAGCCTTGTGGTAAAATATAAAATAATGGAAATATGTTAATTTAAGATGTAAGAACTAGCCAATAAGAAGTTAGAGCTAATAGGCCAAACAGTGATTTAATTAATACAGTTTCTGTGTGGTTATTTCGAGTTTTGGTGGCTGGAAATGAACGAGCAGCCTCTGCCTACATTGTTTCCTAATATGATTATTTGTTGATTTCAAGTCCGAGTTTTAAAAATGTATTTAACATTACAATTATGATATTTCCCATGATTATTGCTTTTCCTGAAATCCTTATTGTGACATTTTATATTTTCATTTTCACTCATTTTAAAGTTTTTTTCCAAATTTATGCTTTGACCTATTCTTTACTCCTCTGTTAGTTGAACATGTTTTAATACATTTCTATGTTTTTGAATCATGCTATTTTTTGCATTTACTTCCATCTTTATTCCATTGTGTCCAAATAATATTTTATGATGGTTTTACCTATCTTAAATTTATTGAGACTTGTTTTATTACCCAACGCCTACTGTGTCCTTCAAATTATTCCATGTGTACTTGAGAACGGCATGTCATTGTGAGTGTTGGACACTGGCTCTGCTAATGTCCATCAGTCCTAGTTGATCTAATATTGTTTGAGCCTTCTACTTTCAGTCTAGATGTTCTGTTCATTTTGGAAAGTGAGGGTCTTGATATATCTAACTATTTTTGTCCATATGTATTATTTCCTTAACTGTATGGGGAAAAGCTACACAGAAGAGCTGCACGGACTTCACAGCTATGCAGACCTCAAACCCCAAAGGGACATCTTTGTTGGCCTCTTGCTTGGCTTTCGTTATTGGGGATCACTCCCTACTTCTTTACTCTTGATGTGGAAGAATCAGCCAACTGCTGAGTCTGGAGAAAAGTTCTGTTCAACATCCTCTTATTGAGTTGTCAGGATGAATCTGAGCTGAGCAGGGCACAGCAGATGCTGGAGGCTGAGCCCTGGGCATGAGGGAGTTAATCTGGAAGCTATGTTACCCATGCAGGTGTGACTAGATCTCCATTTCTGCTGCGCAGAATTTCAATTATAGGTCAGTAATAGAGTTGGATACTGAACTGGTTGAGGTCAGCATGGTCAGTGTAACTCACAAAAAGTTGAAAGTCAAAAACCCTGAAGGGACAAGGAATGAATGGATATTGCTGTATTAGAGATAAAGAGGGCAGGTGCCAATGTGGAGATTAGGAAGTCCTACCACAGCAAAGCAATTGCCTCTGGGCGCATGCTGAGTTTGGAATGCTGCCCCCCTCCCACCTTCTTAAGCCTTTATATTGTTTGAGAATTTGAGACTCAAATACAGTGCCTTGCTATCAAATCCCTTCCCCACCCGGTCCCCTGTTCTTTCCCCTCCAGCTGTCCCCATAACCACCACCGCTTTCACTTTTGAACTTCAGGCTCTCTCTTTTCTCTTAATTTTAAACTCCCCCAGCTGATTTAACCCTAATAGCCTGAGCATGGGCATAGGGCCATCTGCTAAAGCGTAGGCTAACTATTAAAGCACACATGCACTAGAACATGGCAGGTGTGTTTATTTTACATGAGATCTGAGAAACATGACCACTATGTTTGGTGATGAAAATGGGCCTTTTAATATTGAGTGTGGGAGCAGAGAGATCTGCCTCAATTAGGAAAACCAGCTCAACCACACAGGGATGTTTGGATTCAGCATCCATGAAAAAAATGGACTCTTCCCTCCGCCCACACGCCCTTCAGCAAGCACCAACCGCTGATAGTTAGTAAACTGTGGGTGGGGCCTTTTGGGATCTTCCCCGACTCGTGCTGGAATTGTGCCAGGCTCAGGCCTGTGCAGTTCCGGTGCATGTAGCTATTGCTGCTGTGAGTTAGTGTCTACCATAACCCTGTACTACTTGGAAAACGCTGTTCTGCAGCAGTCCTTTCAAACCTCTGGTTCTTAAAATCGCTCTGCCCCTCCTGTGTTGCGCCACGGATGCCCCTTCTTACTCTTGTGTTCAAGCTCTGTCCCCAAGAGGATGTTCCCAACTCCTTCATTGCACACAGAGCTTCCAGCAGTCGTTTACTTCCTTGTGCTCTGGCAGGAGGAAGATGGAGGTCGGCGCCACGCACCTAGCAAGGGTTATTTTAAACTCACTCTTGGTCAAGGCAGATTTGGCTCAGTCTTCAGCCCTGGAAGGAGTCTCAGAGTCTTACGAGAGGTTACTTCCTGTTTATTCTTCCCTGCTTATCAGTTCTTCCCAGGTTGTGGCATATCTTGAATGCCAGTCAGATGGCATTAAAATTTATTATGTATTTTGTCTCTGCTCACTTTTTTGAGGGTCTGCTCTGGGTATGGCATAGTATAATACAAAGAAAGCTTTGGAGCCTTGAATCCTGAGCCTGGCTAACTCTGAGAAGTACTGTCATTAAGGAAGTTGTTAAACCTTTATGTTTGTTCATGCACACACACACACACACACACACACACACACACACACACACACACACACACACAGGCATGCAAGAATATGCACCCATGGATACATACACTGGCACATACACACCAGAACATGGCAGGTGCGTTATTATACATGAGATCTGTGAAACACTAACA
Organism: Ondatra zibethicus; assembly: GCA_004026605.1. NCBI lineage: Eukaryota > Metazoa > Chordata > Mammalia > Rodentia > Cricetidae > Ondatra > Ondatra zibethicus. Next base: position 11,339 of record PVIU01009478.1, read on the forward strand.
CTATGTCTGGTGATGAAAATGGGCCTTTTATTATTGAGCGTGGGGGCAGAGAGATCTACCTTAATTAGGAAAAGCAGTTCAACTACACAGGGACCTTTGGATTTAGGCAAGTCAGCCAATAGCTTTTCAGCATTTATTTCTGAAAATGACCAATTTCTTTTAGCTAAATTCACTGGATAGAGCAAAATCTTTGATAGTAGGTAGAGGAGCATTCCTGCTGGCGGAAGGTCATTGCTTTCCTTGTAAAGCAGATGTGAATGTTTCCTTGGCAGGATGGACATGCATCCCTGACAGACACAGCTTGTGTAGTGTCTCTGTTCCTCTCTATCCTTTGCCCTCTTTGTGCTCTCTCCATCCTCATAGAAACAGCGATGGTGGGGCTGCTGCACCTGGATTTTGTTACCTTGGTTACAGATGTAGTCCCTGGTGGAGAAAGGAGAGAGCTGTATTTTTATAAGGGCAAATTATACTGACATTTAAATTGGAGGTAGGACAACAGAATACAGTTTTTTGTGAAATGGGAGGGTGTATGTCTCTTTTACAATCTAGGTGATATAGAGACTCTTGCCTCTCCCCCAACATTCTCAATGTTTGTATGTGTGTGGCAAGAGGTGTGTGAATAGACTCCTCTTGTAGCCTATGAGCTGTTCTGAGGAACGGAATAGGGAGGAGCCATTTTAAGTGAGATTCTAATGGATCAGGTCTGATGAAGGGTTTCTCAGCACAAACTGGAAAAGATGACTGTCAACTGTCAGATGTGAATAGGATGCCAAAGCCATAAAGCCTGAAGGATATTAGAGGACTTGCCAGATGGAAGGAGCCAGAAATGGCAGGAGAGTGAACTTAGGCATCAGAAAGAGATTGAGAAGAAAGAAGGCGGGGTTACAGGGGAACAGAGCAGAACCCTGACTCCATAGACATTCCAATTGGTTACCTGCCTATGATGGTGGATTTTACTAGAAAGTTAAAGCTTAACATTCTAATCCTATCTGGAAAGCAAGGGAATAATCAGGCTTCTGAAAACCAGGTTCTCCCTTATCTGCACAGAAAAAGACGAATTTAAGGATAATTTGGTTGCAATATTTTTTTATGAGCAGTAGAGTGTTTGAAGTCTAACATTTTCATGCATCAAAGCTGTTGGGGGCTTCCCATCTTCTTTGTTGGTCAATGAACCATTCAACAACCAAGTCCTGAGTTCTCCCAGGGGTAGAGTGCTAAGTTGCTTAGGATATGTTGTTCTTCAGCCAGAACCTACTTAGAACCCTACTTAGAAACTTAGAAAGTCAAGCGTTCCTTCAGTGAGGGAGGGAATCAGACCATGGATCATTGGTAAAGCAAAAACTCAGAGTCATGGATAGAGTCTCAAAGTGATTATTGATCTAGTAAAGGCAGATGGTCAAGAACTTGTTGGAGCCTAGTGCCAATTGCTGGCTCAATCAGCCAGGAGCCTGGGAGTGGACAGATGGAGCAGCTGGTTTGCCCATGTTTAACTTACTTTTCTGGTGTTGGGTCAACTAAGTAGAGCCGTGAACTCATATTTGCCAGTCCTGAGCCAGCCTGGAGAGGGTATACTCATCATAGACAGGAGTGCACGAAAAAAGTGGTATGGATTTCTGATTGTTTGTTTTCTCTATTTCCATGCAGAAGGAAGGCTAGTATGTGGTTAGGTATGCAAATGTGTGTGCGTATATGCACATTTATGAATAGAAGTTCTTTTGGTGTAGGTACTTAGTAGTCGGGGGCTCTGACTGTGGTCCTGAGCATTCCTCTTATTAACTCTGTGGTCTTGAATAAATAATAGTAGGTCTTTAAGACATGTTTTGCTCTCATTTGCAAATGGAAACAATTAATCATCTTTCACTGGCATTGTTGGGGGGATTATATACAGTAATTAATATAGAGCATCTGGCAGATGTCTGCTCTAGAAAATGTAATTAACAAATATTTCAGCTCACCTTAATTTACACACCTTTCTCTCTCCCTATCATGGAAAGGCATGTATTTAATGCTATTCTTATTCTCAAATGATGGAGGAGCAAATGACTCTTAAAGTAGATACATCTGTGTTGTGGCTGGCAGGCAATTTCCAGTGCCTTGTAAAAGGGACTTGTTTACTCATTCCCACAAAAGAGTAAAGAAGCAGCAGGGTGTTATTTGGTGACTTGCAGAAGGAAGGACAAGAAGGCCCAATTAAAGGAGCTGATAACCTAGATTGCTACCCAGTTCACGACTGTCAACACCTCTGATCTGGCCAGAGGATGTGGGGTCCATGTATCATTACAGTGAGATGCAGGGAAATTGTTCTCCTCATCTTTGTGCTTGACTGTGATTAGAATGGCATCCTAGTTCAGAATTTTGCACATGAAATCTCCCTTCTCTCTGGACTGAAACTCTCAGTAGCTTATTGCTTCCACTAGTGTGCACAGAGTCTTGAAGTAGGTGCACATGGGACTGGGACCTGCATCTATCCTTGGTCTAGAAGTGAGTGTGCCTTTAGCCAGTAGGTCCTATCCCTGGCCAGTGACAGCTTGGCATGAGCAAGATCCTTCAACTGCTTCATCCCTAAAGGTGGTTCAGACTGTTCTTGTGAGTCCTGCACCCAACACTTGGGTCTCACTACTCCACTCTGATAGGGATTCATGGGCACATGTGGCATTTCCTCCTTCAGCAGCCTGGCATAGGAGCTACAGCTGTGTCTGGACCATGCTGGTCAGGGCCATTACTGTTTCATTAACTCCAGAAGGCCAAGTTTGAGAAAAGCAGGAGTGTAAAGTGCAAGGAGCAGACCGTAGGTAAGATGCAGAGGAAGATGGTGCTGAGGCAACACCTGGAGAGATGTGCCAGAGTGCTGGGTTATCTCTCTTTATAGCAGTTCCATTAGTGACTGTGCCTTGGCTAGTGTTAAGGTGGGCAAGGGCAGGGGGGGCAGTGGCTGAAGCAAGGTAGTCATGTTGACCACAGGTACAACTGAAGTGCCAAAATGCTTGCTATAGCAGCACTCATCCATACCTTCTTGGTTGCCACTTCCTGTCTAAGTAGTAAAAGAAAGGATTCGGGCTCCTTACTGATTTTTATTCCATACTCCAGACCCTTCTGAATCATGCAGTAACGTCTGGCCCTGTCTCGTCTTTGAGGACCTAAGATTGATTTCCATTTTCTCTGTCAATAACCATCTCTTATTAAACATGAATGTAAATTTTTGCTTTATTTCCTTTTTAAGCCTCAATACTTTAATGAAACTTTTGTTGTTGTTCTTTGTTGGAACAACTAGTACTCTGCTCTGATTTAGTAGGCATTCAAGAAGTTTAAAAGTTTTTAAAACTTACAATAAAAATTTCACATATTATTGGGAATCATATAATGCTTTAATATGTGTACACATGGGGCATGTATATCTTCTCAATCATTTATCCTTTCTTTATAGTGAACACAGTAAAGAAATTGTTTCCCATTGTATTTTGCTCAGGGTATTTGTCCCTAAATAAGCAGAGAGCCATGGTGTTGAGACGAGAGAGACCTAAAAAAACAGGGCAACTGAGCGTAAAAGGGAAAGAGCATGAAATAGCTTCAACTTACTGCCATGGACTGGAGAAAAATTAAAAACTAAAAAGAAGGAAATGTAAAAAGGTGGTATCGATCAGTGTTCCATGCTAATCAGCCTTGCCTTCATCCTGCTCTCCTTCCTCTACACCATCACCTTTATCTTCTTCACCTTCATCCTCCTCTTCATCAGTATCTTCCAATTCTTCATCTTCTTTTTCTTCATTATCATCAGCTTCATCTTCTGGTTCTTTCTCATCTACATCTATTATCAGAAATCAAAGAAAGCTATAAGGGACATGGTCAAACATTGATAACCTCTCTGAACTCATCAGCACCTGCATCAGAATGGTCAGTAAACTAGGTAAGGCAGCTTTCTTGGTCCTTACACCACCTCTTCCTGCTGGCCTCATTCTGAATTAGACGCAAAGGTTTTGTCAAATCTTCTACAGATTTCCAGTTGATTTCAGTGGAATTTGAAGATGGGTTGCCATTCTCATTCAGATGAAATTCTTTGCTGATAACTTTATTTTCCAAGTAACGATTTCCATCAAAATAGCGATCTATTCTGTAACTGTATTTTGTGTTTGTCTCTTCAACTTTGGTCAAATACAACAGAGCCTATTTGTCCTCCTCCGCAAGCAATGCAGCCACTCGTGGATGGTTGGCAATTGTTACACCCATATGTGGGATTTTGGCAATAAATTCTGTTCTAATTTCTGTTCTACTTTCAAAATTTCCTTGTTGGTTTGTTCATTAAATCCATCTATTCTATTTTGTACTTCGTCAATATGTTCAATTGCTTCTTGCCATTCTTTTTCTCACTGTGGCAGGCCAGGAGATGTCAATGTGTCCTCCAGATTTGGGCAGCAGAGTGTCTGGGTTTCTTGGGATGAGGCAAAAGTACAGACTGCCAGTTCACAAGGGGTTGTCTAGAAGCCAGAGGCGAGAGCCCCTACCCTCGTATTCACCACAGGAATAAATTGGCAGGAGCTGAGGTGGCCTCAGGTGTGGGAGGTTTAAAACAGCATCTATTATAGAAAAGACATTTAAAATCCTTTCTTGGAGCTTTTTGAGATATACTATTCATTATTATCTATAGGCTCTGAGTCAGCTTTGTTGAATAAACAAACAGACCAACTTTGTGTCTGTTCAGAATGTAACTATTCTTATTGTCTAGAATGCATTTTTTTTTGAAACTCAGAGAGATAGATCTATGGAACTTTTTAAATTCTTTCAAGTTGAAGAAAAGTGTGAACTGAAACCTGTTTCCTCTACCCTAATGATGGGACACCTCTTCCTCAGTTGGGCTCCAATCTAAAGAAGGCCACTCTTGAGTTGCAAAGCTTGTGAGGAGTCGTTCATGTTGTCATTGTGACACTCATGTCTCTATCCTACACACTGGTCACATACCTGTTCCAGGCACAGATTCCTGAACATGGCAGTGCCACTGATCAGGCCCTTTCAATACCCTCAAGGTGTAGTTGTCTGAACTGGTGTCAGAGTTAAAGCTGTGTCAACTGGCCTTCACTTCATATCTCTGGTAATCACTAACAATACCCAAAAATGTGGATAATAATTACTATCACAAAACTTATTTGAGAAGCTCACCAAAATACCACACACACACACACACACACACACACACACACACACACGTGCACTTACACATATATACATATAATCTTTATTGTGCAGGTTCTTCTGTATTACCTTCATTTTCCTTTATTTTATTTCCATATAGACAAGAATACTTTGTGAGTAAAACAGACTCTAAGTAAATTTAAGTTAAACACACTTGAATGTGGAATTTAGTAGTCTGGGGACATGAAATGTCAAGGAATAGATTTGACTCAGGTACCAATATACTCAAAATATTATCAGGAAAATGATCAAAACACAAATCTAAGAGGGCATTGAGTTTTCTTCTGTGTTCTCTGTTGCCTGTGAGGATTTTTTACACATCCCCCAGAAGGGTTGCCTCTGGGTCTTTCTTGGGCAGGTGTTTTCCACATTTAGACAAGATGCTTATGAAAGTTAGACTTATAACTGACTAGCTCAATGTACAGGCAGCAGAAAGTCTCTTCTCAAAGCCCCCAGGAAGCCCTCCAGCTTGATCTGGAAAAGGCACGGCTGGGCTGGCAGGCTCTGGTTTGGATCCACCAGGCCTGATAATATGCGTGCTCATGACTTCATCAGAGAATGCCCTCAGTCTCACAAAGACGCATGTGCTCAGAGTGAGACATTGTGAGGGAAAAATCAGAGTTCCTGTCCCAGAAGAAAATGGAAAACATTGCAGATAAAATAACAAATCACATATTAAATGGCTCTATTCAACCTCCACCCATTTGTTTTCTGTGATATTTGGGGTCCTGAGGTCCTAGGTCTAGCACCCAAGTCTGTTTTCTGGTTTTTGCTCTTTGTTGTGTAAACATTTACATTTTCTGTCCTCCCAGAATGGAAACTTTGTTCCTCCTCTGGGAAAATACAACACATTCAGAGTGTGTAATCCTAGACTGAAGGATTCTTCCTGCGTTTTCAGAGCTTTCCCATAGCTCTTGTCATCCATAAGGATTCCTGAATTTGGTAGTGGAAATGAATTCCCATGGCCAAGCTGAAACAGCTCCATCAGGCAGGGCATGGGCTTTAAGCCTTACCAAGGAATTTTGAGAAGATTTTAATTCTACTTCTGATGTCTAACTATTTTCCTGTCTAAAAATTATCGGTATGTGTTTCAATATATGAGTACATACTCATTAAAATATTTGGAAAACATAGGAAGTTAGGAGGGCAGAAATAGCGTTGGTAATCTTACACCCCAAACAACTGCTGCTAATACACGTTTCAGAGTACCACCATGCTTCAATTTCATTATGAATGGCTTAAAAAATTTTTTGTTTGCTTTACATAGCAGTAATCATGCTGTATACACAATTTTGTATCCCTAAGTATAAAATTATACTGATCACATAGCAGAATCCTTCCCTGTGTTATTATAAGCAGTTCCTAAATATCCATTGTGAACACTACAGTTGATTGCATCATTTCCTTTCTATTGGACATTCAAGTTATTTGCAATGTTGAATAATGCTGTGATGAACATTTTTGTAAATAAAAAATTCCCCACATGGGGAACTTTTTTTTTTTACTTAGTGTAGATTGCATGGAAATAGAGCAACTGTGTTCATGTATGTACAGTGCCTTTGCCAATCACTTGTAAGACACAGTGCAAATTAGAAAAGGATGTCCTTTCCCACCAGAAACTGTATTGTCACCTGCAGAAGAATTATCTCTTAAATGATACCTGTTCCCTACAAAATGGATGCCACCTCTTGGAGCTGTATAAAGCACAACTTGCACACCTCAAGGTGAACAATCTTTCTAAGGTTCCAATATTTTCCCCAAGTTGTATGTGGATTTATTGTTTTTAATAGTACTATATGAGATACATCAATCACTCTATTCAGTATGTAGAATTTTTTAAATTCTTATTTTTATTAAGGAGGTGGTACTTATTTTTAATCTACTTATCTTTATGTAGATAACTAACGAGACTATGAGCTCTCATTTATATTTGTTTCTCTAAACAACAACAATAACAACAACATTCTATTTGACTACAGATAGCTTTTTCCTTTTTCACAACAGAGACTGTTAAATAGAAGTTGATTATGGCAGATATATCTGGTTCATACATAGACAGAAGGTATCTTGTGGCACACAACCAAGATTTATGCTTTCAGTCTCTGAAGCTTGCCACACGCAATTGGATCACTCTGCTTCCAACCTTCTCTTGAAAGATAATCCCATCTTGTGTTTCTCTGAGATTTGTTGGACTGACATCTGCGGAGAAGCCCATGGCACATTCGAAGGGATCTAGAACGGGAGGGTTTAATATGACCTGACCTGATGAAACTCTTTCTCTACCTAGATGCCCACCAGAAGTGTGGGATATGATGGCCACACACCAAAGCCAATTCTGTACTACAAAGCTACTGGCCTCTGTTCTGAGGCCACTGCTGAGCAGAAAGCCATGGTGTATCTGTGACTCTTTTCAGAAGCGCTGTTCCATCACAAAGCCAGTTCAGCACCTACTTGTCCACTCTTTGAGAAAAGGTGAGGTACTCTTAAGTGACTAGGGTTTCAGAGACATTTGAATTATATAGGTCAGGAAATCACTTCTAAGGGATGAGGCTTGAGTTGAGACACAAATGACCTTGTAAATGACTACATATATAATGAAGGAACGATTGTCTATTTAGATATTATGATATACATTACAGAGATAGTTTTATTCAGCCCATAACTCAAAGTGCAACGTTGTGCCTGGAACAGATATAAGGTTTTGTGGCTTTTTAAAAGACCAGAGGCAAATGAGTATGAGTCTTCAGCTTGTTCTTTTCCAACATCCACATTATATCCTAAATGGTTAGATAAGATGGGAGCTGCAGTCTTTGGCATTGGTGAAAGATGACAAAATCAAGGATAGGTATTACTCCCCATTTCCTATTTTAATCTGAAGCTCCCCATGATTGTAACAGGAATGGACTTAAGTAGGAATGTCTGAGTAAGGGGAGAAAGAAATAGGATTTATTGGCTCAGGAAATCTTGTATGTGACCTTCTCTACTTCCAGGGACAGTCATGTACTGAGGAGATAAATGAGAGATTTCTGTTTATCATCTTGGACATTAGTGCGTGGGAGGCTTTGTCCAAGGTAGACCACCCAGTTGGATGGGGGCTGGTCCCATATGCTTCCCATTTTGGCAGGGCTGTGGCTTCTAGGTGTGAGTTTGGGTATGGACTGCTTCCCACATCCTCTTTTGGAAGAAAGAACCTGGAAGGGATGAGGGATTAATAGCTAGATGGACAACATCAACGGGGGACTAAAGTCCTGGTTTCCTTCCAAAGTAAACCGTATATTTACCAATGATTTCTGATACAAAATGTAGAAAGGATGGAACCAGGGTTGCCTGACTTGGCAGGCACTGTGGACAACAGGAAATATAGGAATTCCTGAGATTTAATGTGCCCAGACCCAGCAGGGTCCCGCAGAAACTTTGACAACTTAATTGTGTTCTTACTCAGTCACCCACAGCTAATGCATCTTCCTGGCAAAGCAGGTGTCTTCCATAAGGAGCACCACGGGGCAGATTGTTATCATAAGAGCCTGCCAAAGTCTGCTCTAAATTGTCCCTGGACCAGTTATAATAAACCAATAGCTACAAATAGACACCAATTTGCAGAAATGTGAGCGGTACAAAGTATGCCTTCAGCTTGGGGATGAGAGGAGAATGGGTGGTGAATATCAGCCTTGTAGGCAAGAAACTTCAGGTTATCATGTGGGACACAACTTTGAAAGAGCAAATTGCTAGATCCTTTGTGCTTTCTTGAGTTTGTCTGCAACCTGCCCAAATAGGTGTGTACTATTACATTGGATTGGTGTAGGAAGTCCTTCTGTTTGTGTGTTGCTTTCATTGGTTGAATAAAGAGACTGCCTTGGCCTTTTGATAGGGCAGCCCTGAGGTGGGCAGAATAGACAGAATGGAATGCTGGGAGAGAGAAGGCAGAGACAGAGAGCAGCCACCATGAAGCTTCCAGGTCAGACATGATGAATCTTTCCTGGTAAGCCACAACCTCGTGGTGACATACAGATTATTAGAAATGGGTTGAATCAAGATATGAGAGTTAGCCAATAAGAGGCTATAACTAACGGGCCAGGCAGTAATTTAATTAATACAATTTCAGTGTGGTTATTTCAGGTATAAGCAAGCCGGGCGGCCAGGAGCTGGGCAGGACAAAACAAAGGGCCCGCTTCTCCCTACTATGGGGCCATGACAAACAAGGGGTAGCCCGCTGTCTTCTTACTACAGTTTGGTGCTCCAACGTGATGGACTAAATCCACTTAAAAATCTGAGAGAGCTTCAAAAATAATACAGAGTTTAACACAGCTTCTTGTTTCCTGGCGGCTTGCCACAGCTACTTTAAAAGAAAATTTCCTGATTCAGCTGGGGGGGGGGAAGCCATGCCATTTTAAATCGTGGCTTCCTGGGCTGTGCTGCAAGTGCAAACTCTGGCTATAAAGAATTTCAATAGCTTTTATGAGACCGGATGTTTGTGCGCCCACTCAGGATTGGGAAGAAAGTACTCTGAGATCATGCCTGCATTCCCTACCTGGGCAGACTGTGGGATCAGGCTTAGGCAGGCAGGAGAGCATGGCGGATTCCTGCCACCATACATAGAGATGTTTTCAGGCTGCGCAATGCTCTGCATGGCAGATTTGGCTGTAACTCAGAATGAGAGAGTTTATGTGCCACACACTCAGTCTCAGAGTTAAAGTGCTGAGTGCGGCTCCTTCCTGGCAGCCCCAGAGCTAGCAGAAATGGTACATCCACCATTTTGAAATTGGAGAGAGGTGGAGCCAATATCCAGAGTAGCTGCAACCAAGTTGCTTGAAGCTGCTCTTCAATACAGTAGAGAATTAATGACAATGTAATACGACAGATTCAGACATAAAAGACCTCTAAATGGGTCACACTGTTGCATAAAGGTATGTAGTAGGCTTAAAAGAGAAAAGAAATATAGAGAGATGCTTTAAAAAAAAGGGGTAAAGTCTTTAAAGAGACAGAATACAGATAGTTTTGGATTAAAAATATAAAGAAAAATAAGGTGCTTAAAAATGGAAAATTCACAGACTGTCTGGATTATGTATTTTATTGTGTTTTCTTTAATTTTTTTGACTGTGAAGGAGCTAACTGCAGAGAGACATTTCATTGTGTGTGCTGCTAAGTCAAACCAGCTTGTATATTATAAAGGTATTATGATTTCAGAATTTGGGTTTAAGGATATGATGTTTTGGAAAAGAGGTTCTTCTTTTGTTTTCACAGAGGATGAGACCCTGTGGATTCCTTCTAGACCAATATTACCACACCCTCCTGAAAGGTTGCCATAAGCACCCTCAAAAACTTACTTCACTCAACTGCCAACTGAGATGAACCTAGCACATAGTATACACCACGAAAGACCTGATTAACAGCGCCCCCATACAGCAGGAAGAAGTTTGGAGAGAAAAAACTGCGCCCATATTCCTAAATATTGTTTATAAATGTTCTTTTACATTTAAAGGGGGATATGATATAGATATGAATAATTTATAATGGTATAAATTTGCTTTATTGATTTAAATTTAAGCTCAATTTTGTTATATATGTATTTCTGATCTTGATTAAGGTATTGTGATTATGTAGTTCATTTAAAAATGTAATGTATAATTAGGAAATATAGTTGTTAATGGATAATCATCGATAATAGTCAAGCTTGTAGTCATGTTAGTTAGATTTTCTAGATATATAGAGGTATATTTCAGTTAGATAAACATTCTTCATATCTCCCAAAGACTACAGAATATGGCATTTTAAATGTTTTAATAACTTAGGACTTTTCATTACAATGAGACACGTCTGCTCCTGGCAGCACCAAACTACTTCCTGAGGAAGATGGGCATCGAAGAGGCTCCTTATGGAGTTTGCTAGCCATTTGGTCAAGAAACTGCTCTTGCCTGGGCTGTTTAACTGGACACAAAGAACCCGCAGAGAGAGGACTGCTGAATTTGCCTAAAGGTGAGTTGATCCTTCAGGGTTCCTGCTTCATGAAAGAGTATGTGAGACATTCTACAGGACACAGAAGAAAGTGACTGAACTGTCTTTGAATTTTCCTGCTTCATGGAAATGTCTGCTGGATACTATGGGCTTGTAGGCTGAAGATGGATGCCCCAACAGTACAGAGGAACTTTGGATACTGTACAGACAGTGAGATTTCTCTGTCATTTCTAGAGTTTGGAAGTTGCTTACTTAGGTAATATTTTATCCTTCTGGAGTCTTTGATGGAGTTGAAGAATGGATAGTTATAGTTATAGTTTTCCTTTGTTATGATAAAAGATAAAATAGATATAAATATTGTACCTGTAATTTTTGCTTGATGACTGTTTTGTTATATGTAATTTTACTATGTTAAAATGAAAGCCTTTCATTTTTGTTTAAACAGAAAAGGGGAAATGGTGTAGGAGGTCCTTCTGTTTGTGTGTTGCTTTCATTGGTTGAATAAAGAGACTGCCTTGGCCTTTTGATAGGGCAGCCCTGAGGTGGGCAGAATAGACAGAATGGAATGCTGGGAGAGAGACGGCAGAGACAGAGAGCCACTGCCATGAAGTTTCCAGGTCAGACATGATGAATCTTTCCTGGTAAGCCACAACCTCGTGGTGACATACAGATTATTAGAAATGGGTTGAATCAAGATATGAGAGTTAGCCAATAAGAGGCTATAACTAATGGGCCAGGCAGTAATTTAATTAATATAATTTCTGTGTGATTATTTTGGGGCTTATGCTAGCTGTGCGACTGGGAGCTGGATGGTGGGACTGCGGCCTGCCCTCTCCTCTCACACTACATTGGATGATTTATATCTTGGGATTCTTGGACCTTTGAGAGATAAAGCATTTAAATTCCAATATGAGTAGAGTGGAGGGATGGGATGCAGTGTGATTTTTTTTCTTGTTCTGCATACAGAGGGAACTGAAACTCACGATCCCTTTGAAAGAATGGAGTGGATCCAGGTAGCATCATTCAGTAACACTCTGTTCAGTCCAGACTTTACTCAATATTAAAATGCTATTTGGGTCTTGAGGGTAGAAAAGGGTAAACCCTACCAATTGTCTAGATGCTAGCAATTTAATAAGCTAGATTGAGGACACTCTACCTCACTCACCAGCAAGGCACCAACAATGTATGCTCTGCAACACAGTCACTCTAGTGGGGGCCAAAGAGAGAGAGGGGAAATTAATGCTGTTTCCATTTCCTCATCAGCTCACAATCTTTCATGTCTTCCTTTTTAAAAAGTAAAGTCAAATGCTTTATTAAAATGTGTTTTAGAAAATCTAGAAAGGAAGAAAGAGAGGAAATATTGCCCACAAATGTACTATCCAAAGACATGAGATAGCATGTCAGCGAACTCCCTTTCATTTCTAATTAATTTTTACCCATATTTGATTTTACATTATGTGTTGTTAGTATCTCTTTATAAATAACTTTAGTGACTACAAAATGTTATAGCAGATGGGGATAATATAAATTAGCAATTACTGAGCACATAGTTTTCAAATCTCCATTTCCACAGGTAAGTTAGAATGCACTGAATACCTGAAGATAAAATGTTTCTGTGGATTTTGAAAAATTTTCTCAGGACAGAGTTTTAAAAATGTACAACTACTGCATCAAAGTGAATTAAAATACCCATTATTCTTTCTTCCTTTCTGTCTCTTTCAGAATTGTGTATATTATGATATTTGATTCTTACAACTAATCTAACTTTTGACATGTACATAGTGACATCACCAATATTCAACACCACTGAACCAACTCTAGTCATCAAGGGCTCATTAGGTTTCTGGAGTTATTTGTCCTACAATGCAACGCTGTATATACTTTTGCTTAATATTCTTGATGTAACAAAAGGATTGAGAGTATGTGTGTGCATGTATATATGCATATGTATATCTAAACTGTCTTGTGAAAGTACATCCAAACATATATACATTTTTCTAATTTGTATAGTACAATGACCACAACTACATTGGGAATGTGTGAAATACTCCTTCAGCATATTACAGAGTAAAGGACAAGCATGCATGCAGCTGACTGTGTTTGTGAGCAACAACTTGCAGGTGCAAGCCTTGTCTGGTGGGGAATGGGTGCTATACCAGAGTCTCTGACCTGTAACCCACAGAAGTTCAGGATTTGGAATATCCAATAGATAGAGTGTGGTGCCCTGAAGACAGAATGCAGAGTGAACATATCTCATCTGTACTCATCCTGGCCAGGAAGAAGCTCCCAGGCAAAACTAGTGTGCAGACCATGCAGACCATCCCTGCTTCCACACCCATCTGATCGTGTGGCTGGTGTGCTGGTTAGATTTCTGTCAGTTTGACACAAACTGCGATCATCTGGGGAGAGGGTACCTTAAGCGAGGAATTGCCTCCATTTGAATGGCATGTGGCTGTTTGTGACCCATCTTTATTAATGATGCGTGTGGGAGGGCAGTGTGTCCTGTAGGCAGGTGGTCTCAGGTTATGTGAGAAAGCAGGCTGGGCAGGTCAGTAAGCAGTGTTCCTCCGTGGTTTCTGCCTCAGTTCTGGCGCTGGCTTTCCTTGGTGACAGAATGCTACCAGGAAGTATGAAGTGAAATAAGACCTTTTCTATTCAAGTTGCTTTTGGTCAGTTTTTTTTTTATCATAGTGACAGTGAAGCAAACATTAAACAAATTATAAGTCAAATAAGTAAGAATCTAGACTAATATTTTTGGTGCATTAAGTTATTGGACATTCAGGAAATTCTTCTAAACTAGTGACAAGCAATATGTCTGTTTGCACAGTATCTCTATTTAAGCAATGATATATAAAGACATATTTAATTTTAATTACTGGTTCATACATGCATATATATAGTCAGAGTACTTAAATAAATTGTATATTCATAAGCATTTAATTCTGTCATAAGCAGGTACTATATATAATATATACAAATACATACACGTATGTATATATATGTACATATGCAGATAAAGGAACCAGGAGAGAGAGAGAGAGAGAGCACTTTTGTCTCCTTTTCCTGAGGCATACTAAACATTCCATTTTTCTATTAAATTATGCTCTTTTAGTAGCTGAGATTTCATTAAATTGCTCTTAGGAGCTTTTTCTGAGTTTAACTCCCACCACACTACAGTATAGAGAATGAGAATGCACAGTCTGCATTTACCATGTACTGTATGCTGCATGAGTATTTCTGTATATTTTCTCGTTTGATCCTCTTTGGTCATTTGGCATTGTCTCCAGTCTATAGCTGAGTTGACTGATATCTTGAAGTTAAAGATTTACTCAGGTTGTACAGTGAGTAAATGATGCAGCCATGGGTGCTGTTCCCAGTGTAAAGAAATGATGAAGAATCTTGTGGTTCTATTTCTGTGTATTCCTGCTTGGAAATTTAGAAAACTTTCTGGGAAAAGCTTTACTAATTGAGAATAGGGCTGATGTCTGTGTGGCACTGACCCTTCAGGGCTGCCCTTTAATTTAATAGGTCCAATCAGTGCCCTTTAGGGTTAGTGTGCCTCATGGCTGAAGCTTGGAGAAAAGGATTATTTATCTGCCAGTGAGTCCCAAAATAAAATATTGAGGATTATTCTAAAAATTTATTCTAAAAATTTAGATTTTTTTTAAAAGAAGTAACTGTAAAGATAGAACTTTCTTAAATCATAGAGGAAGCAGTGGGAGCACCCAAGAATGAACAGCCTTCTTAGGAGCAGTGGCGGAGCTTTGATGGTGCCTCTTGGGCTCTCATAGCCCATGGCAGATCCTAACAGATGCATCTCAGTGAGCTGAGGGGTCTCTGAGCACAGGTTCTGGGTTCACAAATCAAATGGCAAAGCTGTAGAAACAGGCATTGAGCCCAGTGTCTATGCTGGTAAATGGCACCCTGAGTTTCAGCAAAGGGACCCCTATAAACTGTTTCATAGTCCTGCTATGTGGACATTCCAGCATGAAAGTTGGGAGTTATGCTTCTGAATACTGCATGTTCTATTGTTTGTAAACTTAATTTTGGTCTATTAGAGTTCACATGATGCTTCTTACCAATAATTCAGCTTAACTAATATTTCCAATTGCCCTTGGAAATGTATTACAAGAAATATGTATTCTAAGTTCAAAACTTAATTATCAATCAATCAAGGGATGAAATGGGCTAGACTATGCCGTTTCAGGCCAGAAAGCAATGATCACATATAATGCCAGACCCTATGATAGATGTTTATGAGGAAATTTCATAGCCTCCAGAACCTACATTTTTTAAAGGAAAGAGAAAAATAAAAGCATTATGAATATTAAAATTTAAGAGAACAACAAGCTACATTAAAATGTTAACAGAAATGGTCCTGGGGGTGTAACTCAGTGTTACTTTGTTTGCTTAGCATGTGCAAGACCTGGGGTTTGGTGTCAAGAATGGAAAACAAAATTAAGACATGAAGAAAGGAACAGAACAGAACAGAACAGAAAAAGAGATAAGTAAATTGTCTGGCGCACAGATTGCAGAAGAGGAACGCTGTGCTTTGGAGTCAGCCTTGAACATTCCTGGAGTACTCTGCCTTAATTTTGCTCTGTGGAGTGTGAAAGACTCACATCGATCAGAAACATGCTCCATTTCTTAACAGATACATTCCAAACTTCAAGTTGAAGTTTAGTTGCCATTATGGTATTAAATGATAGGATTATGTTATAATCTCAAACAATTTAAAATAAGGTGTTTTTTTTTCCAAATGGAAGAGATTAGGTCATGAAGACAGACATGGTTAACGTGGTTAGCATAAGGTTGCATTATCTTGAAATCAGATTTCTGATAAAATGTTGAGTTCAGTTCAATTCTGCATCTCTCTTACATGCACGTGCCCTCCCATCATGGCATGGCACAGCAACAAGGACCTTGTCATTTAACTTCATTCCCAAACTTGTAATGCACTAGACTTAAGAATTATGAGCCACATAAGTGTATATTGTTTATAAGTTGCCCATCCTTAGTACTCTGCTATGGCCCCAGAAAACTCACTAAGACATGGGGCTCCCTTGAATACCTGAGCCTGAATCAGCGTGTATGCCTGAGTGATGGTGGGCTTGATAATAATGATAGCAGTATGACCTGCAACTCCTATATTTATTGAACACTGACTTGGTGTCAATAACCTTGCTCCATTATTTTAACGATCTCATAGCATCTCCACAAGTAGATATATTTTCTGTTTCACTAGGCAAAAGAGCACAGTTGAGTTTCATTTAGATGACATCTACTGGGTGACTTCTTTGTTCTTTGGTCTTCTCAGTGCTGGAGACAGTGTCTGAAAATGATAGTCTGAAATCTCTGCCTTCCTGGTATTTCAGTCTAAAAGCAGCTGCTCAAAGTCCCATGGAGTAAAATTTTGAGCCTTGTCTATAGTCTCCATCACTTTTAATTTGCCTCCATTAAAACTAGAGGCAGCAGAGGAAAGAGTCTATTCTCAGTGTTAACACTCACTGACTACGTGGCTCCTTGGCCCCCCACATGTACCTGTTTCCTTCAGAAGGTGGTTTAATACAATGTCTTCTGCATAAAAGAACTTTGTAAACACTACCTAGTGATGTAAATACTCACTTTCTTGTCCTCTGTTTTTCACCTCTTTTGCCTCCCCTTATGTGTGTCTCCTACACTGGAGTCTTACACTTCTGCATGGTGAAGAATTTGATGTCTGGCCCTTGTCCTTGAATTCCAAATTCTGAACAGTTATTTCAAAATCTTTGAAACACCATGCCTGCATGCCATATAAGGACTGTCTGTATTCCGGAGGACATTGAAATATGCTTACGAATGAGTTAGGGTGGGGACTGGTCATATTTGACAGTCATGGAGTTGTAAAATATCAACAATATGTAATGGGGAGTCTGTAAACCTACTTTAGAAGTGCTGGAGACTCAGAACAACTATATAGATCATATATAACCATGGCAACTCTTATAAAGAAAAACATTTCATTGGGGCTGGCTTACCATTTCAGAGGATTAGTCCATCATCATCGTGGCCAGATATGACAGTGTGCAGGAGACGCGGTGCTGGAGAAGGAACTGAGAATTCTATATCTACATTCACAGGTAGCAGAAGGAGACTGTGTCACATTGGGCATAGGTTGAGCATATAAGACCTCAAAGCTCACCTTTATAGTGACACACTCCCTCCAATAAGGTCACACCTACTTCAAAAAGGCTGCAACTCCTTATAATGCCACTCCTTATGTGTCAAGCATTCAAACACGTGACTCTATGGAGGCCATACCTATTCAAACCACCACAGTGCATGTGTGTGTGTGTGTGTGTGTGTGTGTGTGTGTGTGTGTGTATTCATATTCACATGTAATTGTCAAGAGAGAAGCAGTGTCCTGGCTACACAAAGAAGGGCAGTTGGACATTCTGTGCCTCATATGCCTCTTGGACTCTGCCCTCTGTGCTCTACTGCTTAGCTTGTCCAGACTATCTTGCCCTCTTGTTAAACCCTGATCTTGAATATAACAGCTTCAGGGAGTTTTCTCAGTCTTGATAAATACTTACCTAAGCCTAAGAGTGATTTTTGAGACCTCTTCTGTGTTGGTTGCTTCTTTTCATTGTTGTTTTTGAATACCCAAGAAGCAGCAACTTAAACGAAGAAGGGTTGTTCTGAGTTTAGGGTTTCATGATGGGGTTCTGGCCTTGCTGTGGGAACCTACAGGTGTTCACTCTTCAGCAGTAGCTGGGACACAGAAACTCAGGTAGTGACCAGGGATAGGCCATAATCTATAATCTGACCTTAGTCATGTGTTTCCACCAGCTGCTACTTGCTCTCACCTCTCCAAACTGCCACCTCTGGGGAGGAACTGCTCAAATCATTAGTTGGTGAGTGGCATTTCTCAGTCAAACCATCAGCACGTGCCAGTTTGTGATCTATGTCAGAAGCGAGTGCAATATTTTAGAACTTCTGTCCCCCAAATTTTGTAGTTGTCCACTTTTGCCACCCCCAAACCTTCTCAGGTCTCACTCAGGAAGGTGTTAGATTGAAAAGGACCATTCAAAAGGTCTCATTTAGAGAAAAGACACCTATAAAATTCAAATATTGGAGGAAAAAAAGTAAACCAAGTGTGAAGAAATAAAATACTCCACTTTCAAGTAGAAGCTAAAGGCCAATGATGTGGAAAACCCCAGTAGTGGCCAAGACAAGCTGTCTTGGGAGTAGAAATAACAGGGTCACAAGTTCTCAGCCCATCACTTGGCAGCTGGGGCTATGTCTCTGACAAGGGCGATGATGCCTCTTGGGGTCTGCCTCTTATTCTCACACCGCCTTTGGTGAAAATCATTTCTTCCCCACTTTAAAATGCTTTTCTTATTTGACTATTTATTTACATCCTTCATCACTCTGAAGGGATTTGAAGAAACTTGGATATGTACACACATACTAGTTTTCTTGTTTCCTTCAAAAATAAGGAAACAAGAAAATGACGTGGAAGCCGAAAGTGAGGAGGTGTGACAATTATGTAAGTTAGGAGAAAAGAGGAGGTGGGTTAAGATTAATGTCTAAAACGCACGCTATAAAAATTCCCTGCACATATTCATTACTCCGTGTGAAGCCTCCGCGTCTTTATTTATTTGCTTGTTTATTTCCCTCCTTGTGCGTTTGTTTTGGCTTACTTGAGCTAGCTGACATTTCATAGCTCCAAGACCCTTCTATGGCAGTTGCTGCTGTCAGCTTGCCTCTGCAATCCTAATGGTTGTTGTTCTATTCTTTGATGCTATGTTATTCATTTCCAAAGGTTCATGATTGTTAGGTCTTCATTATGGGCTGTACTTTCTATCTGTGGGAAGTAACCTTTTCTCCACTTAATGCATTTTGCCTTGACTTCTACTTTGACACAGAAATAGCTACCCTGGAATTGTATTTACTTGTGGACAGCCAGTATAACCTTTTAATGTTAATGTTTCAGATTCATTTGGTTTGGGTGGTATCTTGTAAAAGCACCATATATTTGTAGTTTGTTTTTGACCTACACTGAGAGATGTTGATTTTGAGAGGAAAATTTAAAATTGTCCCATTTTTAACAGGCTTGATGTTTGGTGTTTTCTTGTAGTCACAAGAACAAGTCTAAAAGGGGATGCTGGTTTACTCCTACCTGTTTACCACCCATTTATCTCAAACGGATATACCCTCATCTTTCTTAATCCATAACATCTTTGACAATATGCCCAATTTAATATATCATGTTGGGTGAAAGTGAGTCTGATTTTCAAACAAGAATTTCTTCACTGGCCACAGATTCTTCTGTAAACTGGAGAAGTATGGATATAGACTAATTTCTTTGTTAGTTTTGTGAACATAAAACAAGTTTCCAGACCCCTCAACTGTCAAACAGTACCAAGGGCTTTTCTTGGTAGGTTAAGTGCCTTCCATCCTCTGTGTTTCCTTTAATAAATTCCATTCCTTTCTCAATGTCTACTCATAAACTTCATCATTGCTTCAATCTACAGCTTCTTGTTCAGAGATTGCCACATTGGTATTGGGGACACCTTTTCTTTAGAGTACTCTATTGACTTTGGAATGAGGTCAAACCCTTTTGTTTCCAGAAGCTCTGGCTTTTGTGGGAGGGGATATTAGGAAAGAATTATCTCTATGGTTGGGTAAGATTGAAGGTCTAAATCAATCCCCTAAAGCATTGCTAGCATTTCTGTCTGTCTTTCTCTGTGTGTCAGTATGATTTTTGTTTAATACTTAGGTATAAATTCTCCTAGGTTATACAAGTATAGATTTTGATTGCTTCTATTGTTTTGGGTAGTTGGCTATTATTTATATTACTCTGATTTTTCTCTTAATCCTCTTTCAGATGGCTCTCTATTTTTGAAAATTAAAAAAAAAATTCAGGCCAGTGAGCGTGATGTCTTGTTTCTAAGAACTGTTTCATTTAATGCTACTAAGAGGGATGTCATGGTTGGCCCTTGTGTTTCTCTGTACAAACACTTGTTATTATCTTACACCTACCATAGTTTTGTATTCTATTGAGAATATAAAAAGTAATATTTAAAATCTGTCCTCTGTTCTCCAGAGACAATTGTTTTTACAGAGCATCTTTCTCTCTCATATTCTTATGATGCGCAGTATGTCTTAGTTCATGTGCTGGCTCCTCACCTTATCTGACCTCTGTGTTTTTTCAATTGCTGACCATTCACTGCCAAGCCATTTATTCAGCCAAATAACTTTTTCTGAGAAAACATTCATTTTTTGAGCTAGTTCAGGTCATAAGAATAATACTGCTTGGCAAGAATAGTTGCACATAAATTTCCTGAATCTGTTTCTTTTATTGGCTTGGCCATCCTGAACTTCAAGAAGCTACCCAGTACCTTTCAGCTGCTGTCAGCAAGTTGTACTGATAAGCCTAAAAGAAACAGAAATATAACATCAGATAATAATAACAAACTTAAAAATCATGAAAGCAATGGACAAGTGTATTTTTCTCCAAAGTAGGCTTGTTTCTCAAGGCTTTCATGGAATGAGATAAGTGAGGCAAATTCTACAGGCATTAAGGTCTTTGGGGTGAGGAAATGATTCTGTATTTTTTTTCCTGATAGGTCCAGTTAAAGGCATAGGTAACTTACAGATAAAAAAAGAAAGTTGGAAAACTAAAGAGATTCAATGGTATACTATTGGCCCTGAAGATGGTATGTTGTCTCTAAAGAAGGAAGTGGATCATGAGTCAAGAATGTGGGCAACCTAAAGAAGCTAGGAAAGGAAAAAAATATATTCTTTAATAAGTACAGATTTTGAGAATAGGAACATGAAAATGTTCCATAGATAGGTGGTGGAAATTGTTGTAAAATGATGTAAATTTACAACAGAAACTATACCACAAGCCTAAATATAGCTAAATGTTAAAATTAATGTTACTTATATGTCATCAAAATCTTAAAAGTACCAAAGAAATAACTCTCTCTTAGAGTATTCATAAAGTCCTCTTGATTTTAGTCCATCCATTTTTCTGATCTCCCATATTAAAAGATAATAAAGCACTGGTCATGAATTCTTGATTATAGGTTTCAGTACCAGTAAGTGGGGTGGGGATGTGACTCAGTGCAGAGCTTGCCGAAACTTTTCAGGCATGCTGAAAGTCCCAGAATTGTTTTCCGGAACTGTATAAACTGGGCGTGGAGGCTCGTGGTTGTAATCCAAGCATGGAGACAAGATTAGGAAGGCTGTTTATGGTTGCATAGTAAGTTCCAAGCCAGCTTGAACTTTAACTCAAAGAGCAAAACTAGAAACAAATCCAATTTTCTTTAGTCTGTTTTCTCACATGTCAAAATCTTAAACAGGGTGCAATTATTTAAACTAACATTGGCACAATATTCTTAACTAAACTTCAACTTTATTTTGATTTAAATTTAATGCAAATTTTGCATTAATTTGCCAATTCTCTCTCCTATAATCCAGTTTAGTACACGGCCTTGCACTTAGTTGTTAAGGTTTTTTTGACCTCATGACCTTTGCTTTTGAGGAGTCCTGGCCAGTCATTTTAAAGACTGTTCACCAAAAAAGGTATGATTGATATTTTCTCTTGACTTCCTTCCCAAGTTGCTTGATGTTTCATTGCAGCAAAAGTAACCCTAACTAGGACATAGATGTACATAAAAATGGCCATCCCCAGTGTTTTATTTTGACATTGCTCTCTGAACTCAGGTTCTCATGCTTGCATAGCATGTGATTTTTCTCACCAAGTCATCTCTCCAAGTCCCATGCAAGAACGTTTAGAGTCAACAAAACTGTCAATGCCAGATATGCTGCTTTCTACCTTTAAAAAGCTGTAAACCCTTCCCCCAAAGATCTCCATACTTTTCTGGCCCTCCTCTATAAGACTGAGAGTGTGATATCTCTTATCACTGTCCTGTGGACTAAATGAGATAGAAGAGCTATTTATCCAGCAAGCACTCGTTAACCATCCACAAATTGGTAGGAGGCATTTTTAGTGAAAGAGATGCTGGAGTAACTCTCAGCAGTGAACAAATGATGATAAAGACTTTGCTCGTGCGTGATCACAGCATGACAGGAGAGATGAATTATTGAATGAAGACTTACACGTGTAACAGCTGGGGAAGTACAGAGTACCTGGCAAATGCATAATAAGAGGATCTTTTGTAGGTATTGGGAAAGTCACTTAGCACAACGCCCGGTAGATGTGTGCCCTTGATGGGGTAGGAGTTCTATGTGAGTTCCCTTTTCTTCTCCCTGCCTGGATCTCTCCCTCATCTCTCAAACTAACAGGGTCAGATAACGAGGTGATTGTCCTTTGTCCCAGTAGGACTGAGCAGAGCCTTTAAAGTGCTAATGTGAAGGAAGAGGAGTTGCTTCTTGAGTGCACATGATGGTAGAACCCATTTCTTCCTTGTCACTTATCACCAGCTTGCTGTTATATGGCAAAGTGTTAGGAAATGCCACTTTAGTGTATTGATCTCTGGAGATGGCCAAGACAAAACTCACCTCAAAACCCCTGAGTTCCCAGCATGCTCAGACTTTCACAGGCATTTCCCAAGGACACTTCAGCCATGCACATTATCAGTCTGCTCACCTATGAAGGACAGCTGAACCTTCCCAACTATTATTGAGATATATGCACACAATAGCTGAAGGCTTTTTTAAACTTTTAGATATAATATAAACTAGAAGATAAACAAAACTGTAAATGAATCCTTACATATTCCTCACCAAGTTTCAACAATTACTGTGTTTGCTTCATATATCATTTATCTCTTTTTAATTTCTTTGGGGGCTAAAATATGCCCTTGAAGGGGTAGGAGTTCTATGTGAGTTTCCTTTTCTTCTTTCAAAGGGTAAATTTGATCATATCACTCTAATTTCTTTGATACATACTCCCAAACCATGCACACCTATTGACCATCTACTATCTAATCTAGCAAAACCCAATAGTGATTGATTGGAACTATCTATGAAGAATTCAGAGCTTGGAAAGTCCCATTCAGCTGTTCTATAATTAAGTGCAAGGTTAGCCTTCTCATGAGGTATAGACTATGACTGTCTTTCCATTTTCTATGCATGGAAAAATCTTCAAACACTACCTTACTATGTCTATTTCCATCTCGACTCTGAAAAGGGAGCTCATTAGCAATTGTGGGGAAGACTGAGGAAGACTGGAGACATACATTCTGAGTTCCTAAGAAAGGTAGGTGTGCCAAAACAAACAAGTTAGTTCTATATGGAAGACGGATAGGAAACCGTGAGGAAGACAGGGGGCTCACTGTTATTCCCACAGGATTCTATTTTTCCTCAAGGAGAGACTTACAATATAATGAACCTAAACAGGAACAGGGCAATTCAGCAATAAGCTTAGTTCATCTAAACTATTTAATGACATGACATTCCAAAGTAATACTTGGGGGCTTGAGAGTTTGCTCAGTGGTTAAGAGCAGTTGCAGCTCTTACAGAGGACCAGAGTTTGGTTCTCAATACCAATATAGTGGCTCAGAATTGTCTATAACTCCAACTTCAGTGCACTCAGTGCCCTCTTCTGACCTTCATAGGCACCAGGCATGCATCTGATGCACAAGTAAGTATTCGTGCAAAACACCCATGAACAAAAAGTAAAAAAAAATTATTCCACCATATGCGTTCTAGAAAGAGGGGCAGCCAAACAAAATGAGAAAAAACCTGAAACCCTTTCTTATTTTGTTCTTCTTATCCAGATTATTAGAATAAATGTGCTTTTTACTCTACTACATTTAATAATAATAATAATAATAATAATAGTTATTATTTTCAGTTCTAAGCTTGAATCCTGGCCATTTTACCTGGGAGAAAGCACTACGTTCCTGAGCTGCAATTGCAGCCATTCAAATGTGGTTGACATTTGGGTGACATGGAGTCAGGCTTCAAGATTGACTTAACTATTCAGATCCTCCTTAGTTCACAGAATTTGTCTGTAGGTGTTTTGCCTTTTCACTTATGATCCCATCACATTCCTTGAGTTCACGAGCCAAACCAGTTAGAAAAAATTACTGGTGTGGTCAAAATAGCTGGGCATTAAAGAAGAGAAAGTTGTTTGGGGGAAATTCTAAATTGCTTTGCCTCACCGAAAAGCTGAGGGATGTGGTTGTATGTCCTGTTCCTAAAGGGTCTGGGTTGACCCACCGTATTATAGACATCTGGCAATATGATCAATTTCCTGCACCCCGAGACCATCATGTGGTTGGATTCTCAAGCTGAAGGGAGAGCCACTCCTCTGCCCCTCATCTCTCAATAGAAGAGGCTTTGATTGAATGCTGCCCAGCTGTGGGCTTCACAGTGGAACAGGACCTCCTGACCAGGCAGTCTATTTAGCTGACAACTGGCGAACAATGCTTAAATTGCTTACTGTCCTGGAAAAACAGGAAAATTATGGCCTTCATATGTATACACTGGTAACTTCTGTTATTTATCTTAATAAAGCAACTCAACACAATTAGTGCAAACGGCCAGAGGCTTCTGGTTACATTTAGCTAACAGATTCCATTTAAGGAGCACATAGCTAATGATCTGAAGTACAGGCTGCTCACACAACAGCCCTAATAAGCTGGAAACCACGGGGGAATAAGCATGGGACATTTACGTGATGGGGGAGAGATTGGACCTGGAAAGGCACCAACAGTTTCCAGTCAGTGTCCTCCACCATTTCACAGAGACCTGCCTGAAATCTGGTGGACACACAAGACTTTCCCTCTCTTGCTTTTTATAAACAACCATCACTTTTCAAATTGCCAGATTCCTGGTATGAATCTCCTGGATTCAGGCTTCAAGAGGGTAATGCAGTCCTGACAGAATTTAGGGGGAAAAAAGAGGGGTCATGGGGTCAATAGCACAAAGAAATCAGTCACTGTGTGATACTTAGATCTTAGGGAGGAAATGGTAGGGAGATCAAAGATGGCGGAGCTTAGAGGAAAGACTTGAAAAGGTGGCTTTATCACAGCTGTGGGAGGGAGTATCTAGTTGTGGAATACAGACAATTGTAATGTCAGGACAGTAAGAGCCGTTGGCATGAGAATGTCAAGCAGTCCAGGACCAAAGGCTTTT
The DNA here is from genome assembly GCA_004026605.1 of Ondatra zibethicus. Lineage (NCBI taxonomy): Eukaryota > Metazoa > Chordata > Mammalia > Rodentia > Cricetidae > Ondatra > Ondatra zibethicus. The sequence goes on from PVIU01009478.1 coordinate 36,569, forward strand.
TGAATTGGAGAAAGATCAGGGCTTTGCCATCAGGCCAGAGTAAAATTTGACTCAAACTCTAGTTAATTTGAGGCAGTAGTGGAATGTTTTCAGGCTCACATTAATTTTTAGAGGAGGTCTCATATAGTTGGCCCTACATATCCACATTAAATGGTTAAATTAATCTCAGATAAAAAATATTCTGGATAATAGTTCCTTCTGTTCGTGATCTGTAGAATAATTTTTGTCTTAAGAACTAAACAATACAGTATACAACTACTGATATTGTATTTACACTATATTTTGCATTTGTCTTAGTTAGGGCTTCTATTTCTGTGAAGAGACACCATGACCATGGCAATTTCGGTAAAGGAAAATATTTATTAGGGTGACTTACAGTTTCAGAGGTTTAGTCCATTATCATCATGGTGGGACATGGCGGCATCCAGGCAGATGTGGTGCTGGAAAAGGAGCTGAGAGTTCTACATCTTGTAATAGGAGGTGAACTGAATGTCACATTGAACAAAGATGAGCACAAGAAACCTCAATACCTTCCCCTACAGTGATACACTTCCTCCAAAAAGGCCACACCTACTCAACAAATAGTGCCAATCCCAATAAACTTATAGGGGGATAATTATGTTTGTAGCCATAACATAATGGAAAATGCATTCAATCCAACTTCAAATGTCCCCATTTTCTAGCACAGTCTCAACAATGTTTTAAAGTCCAAAATTCAAAGTACCTTTGGAAATTCATGCAGTCTCTTAACTGCAATATCCTATAAAATTAAATTAAAAAAATAGATCACATACTTCCAACATATAATGGCACAGAATATACATTACCAATCCAAAACATAGGGAAGGGGGTATAGTGAGGAAATGCTGAACTAAAGCAAGATAGAAAACCAGCTGGGCAAATCCAAACTCTGAATCTCCATGTCTGATGTCAGAACAACCTTTGGATTGCCAACTCCTTTAAGTTTTGTTGACTGCAACACACTTCTTTCTTTCGGACAGGTTCTACTCCCTATAAGCAGGTTTCCTCATTAGTTACCCCATGGCTCTGGCATCTCCAACATTTTGGGGTCTCCAAGGCAATTCAAGCTTCATCTTCACAACTTCCCACAATGACCTTTCCAGGCCTTCATTCAGTGACACCCCTGACATATACCTGACCTCAGTGGCCTTCCTTACTAGTGAATGAAGGTTCCATAATGCCTTCCTTCTGCCCTTGAAGCCAGAACCATGTGGCTAAAGCTACCAAGTTCTGCTGCTTGCTGGGATTGGAACATGGGTCCCTCATTGAATTACCACTTCACCAGGTTTCTGATTTCCTTAACTGACTAAGCTTGGTTGTTCTAGAACTTGCTTTGTATACCAGGTTGGTCTCAAACTCAGAGATCTGCTAGCTTCTGCCCTCCAAGTGGTGGGATAAAAGGTGTGAAGCACTACCACCCCACCTAAGCTTTTCTTTAATTTCTTTGCACAAGTTAGAAATTTACCTGGGTGGGATCTTGTCCTGAGGTCACCACTCCCTTTAGTCCATTTTTAATCTGTGTATCCCCTTGAACACAGGATTTAGCCTGATTCCACTTCCTGGTGCCCTTTTTCTCCTCAAATTTTACATTTTGTAGTTTATGCTGCTCAGCTTGCTTCTTTTCATTATAAATCTTCATTAGCGTTACTACTAATATTCACATGACAGAGTCTATAGCAGGTTCTTTTGAGATTTTTTTTCTGCCAAGGAAGTTCATCCAAAACTCTTCACTTTAGCCTCAGGCAGACTCTTCAGGCAAGGGCAAAAGGTAGACACATTTGCCACTAAAATATCACAAGAACAATCTCTAGGCTAAATATTAATGTTCTTCTCCTCTGAAGCCTCTTGATGCAGGCCCCCACAGTTCAAATAACTCTTAGTATCACTGTCTTCCATGCTCCTACTAGGTTGGCCCATTAAGCAGTGCTTAAAGCATTCCACTGCTTTCCTAATCTAAAGTACCAAAGTCCAAAACCCTCCAAATAAACACATGGTCCAGCCTATCACAGCAATACCCCACTACTAGTAATGATTTATGTCTTAGAGTTCTATTGCTGTGAAGAGATACCGTGACCATGACAATTCTTATAAATAAGACCTTTCACTGGGGTGGCTTGCCTACAGTTCAGAGGTTCAATCCATTAATGCCATGATGGGACAAGGTTTTCAGGCAGACATGGTGCTAGAGAAGTAGCTGAGAGTCCTACATCTTGCAGGCAATGTGAAGTGGTTTGAGTATTACACTGAGTGAAGTTTAAGTATATATGAGATCTCAAAGCTTGCCTTCACAGGGACATACTTCCTCCAACTGGGGCATACCTACTCCAATAAAGCCATACCTTCTAATTTGGGGCCATTTTCTTTCAGTCTACCACATATGCCTTTTGTCTTTGATCTTGATTAGTTTCAACAAGACTTTGTTTCTTTTATCCCTATTTCTGTAGAGCCAAGTTTAAGATTAATTCTGTCATTTTCTATTTGCTCATGTCCTTTTGTTTGTTATTAGCCTGTGTTATTTCTCCTGTTTTTCCCCACAAACTTTAGAGGAACACTTTCTGGTGTTATTTTTGCCTTTACATTTTTCTACTGCAGAGATGCATATTGCTCTAATTTAACAAGTAAAGTTTGTTAGGCTAGTAGACTATAAGTGTTACTATTAAAATATTTTAATCATCTTACAACTTTCAGTTTGTATTTGTTTATTTCCTAGGACTGCAACAAAGTATCTTAGATAGATATTTCATAAAGGATCAAGGTTGGTGTGGTTCAGTTTCAGAGAAGCAGGAGCACCGTGGCAACATTCTTGGCATCATAACATGTTGGAGGGCATCACATTTTAAGACAGAGAAATTTGCCAGCTCACATCTCTTTTCCTCTTTTTATAGACCCACAGGTATGAACACAGGGTTCCCACTTTTTATAGCACACCTATCCCTAACCCCCAAAGACAATCAATATGTGAATTAGGGTATTTGTTGTTGGAAGTTGCTTGTCCCATTTTCAACTGTTCAGACTCGAAATAACCATTAAACTAAATTATTTGCAATACTGTTTGGCCAATAGCTTAAGCATATTTCTGGCTAACTCTTATATCCTAAACTAGCCCATTTCCATTAAACCGTGTATTGCTACGTGGCTGTGGCTTACTGGGTAAAGTTCTGTCCCAAGCGTTTGTCTGTAGCGGGGCTACATGGCGTCTCCTGACTCTGCATTCCTCCTCCCAGCTTTCAGTTTAGTTTTCCCTGCCTACCTCTATTCTGCTCTGCACAGGCCCAAGGCAGTTTCTTTATTAACCAAAGGTATTCATTCACAGCATACAGAGGGGAATCCTACATCAGGTATTGCATTAGAATTGTCTAATACATGAACTTTTGGGGGACACAATTAAACCCTATATCTAATTTGTGTATTCTTTCCTTCACTTTTATTATGCAGTATACCAATAAAGTTACAGACATGGCTTCATAAAAAGACTGGGGTTGGGATAGAATTCAAATTTCTATGTGACTTTTAGGGATGTGGGATGAAGACTAGGAGAAGAGTGCATGGCAAGGGTTCTGTTGAAATCACTCTGCATGCACATAGAGTAAGGTTTCTTGTAATATACTGAAGGGTCTTTAAATATTTGGGGCAGTGCTGTGTAATTTAAAATGCAGGGGTTGCCACAGATATGTGACAGCTTCAGCTTTCCTCGGATCTGGGATCTCTTACTCACAGCTGCTTTCATTGGCTTTTCTTTCATGTTTCGTATCTGTTCAAGTGTCTTTGAGAATTTGATATCCCCACCTAAATAATGTCTTCTTTCTGCACACAAATGACACTACATCTTTCCCTTTCTCTTTTCTACTCTATCCTTTGTTGTATGTGCCAAGATTTTCATATTCTTTTACTGTAGATTCTTGTTTTAAGCAAGGTGATTGTTTGAAGCTGTTAGCGAGCACTCTGATGAAGTCACTCAGTTTGTGGGCACTGGTTCTTCTCAATGAAGCATCTGCTTTCAGACAGAGTGTAGAGACTCTGTATGTAATACCTGGAATTTCTACACACAGATTTTGAGTGTCAAAATGGATGCCATTTCCATTGGTCTTTCCCATTAGAGTCCATCTGAAGGCTTCTCTCTATGAAACTTCCTTAAAAGATGGAAGTTCCTTGGCTCTAATTGCTGTCTGTCTCACTTGGAAAGCTTACTGAACCCATGATCCAGGGCCTATCCTGTATTTTCATGTCTTTTTTTTATCATCTCCCTGACTGGCTGTGACACACCCAAAGTCACAAACCACTGCCTTCCACAGCGGGGTGCTCCGTGCTCTTTTATCCCCACCCTGCTGCTCTTGCTCTTCACCTTTGCTGAACACCCCTGTGGCCTACTGTCTGTGCTCCCTGGAAAACTGTCAAAGACACTCTGGTTCTCTGGATTTTTCTTGTCTCCAACAATGCTAAGGAGTTTGTTCAGATGTGATTCATCTTCATCAAAGGGCTTCCCTGTTTTTATGTTGTTGCCAGATCCAATGCTGGAGCCTTGTTCTTGTGGCCTCTTATCTAGACAGTTCTGCTCCATGCTTTCCCCTTCCATTTTTTTTGCTGTAGACAGGAGTTCTCCAAAACACCTTGTGTCAGCCTGTGCCAACTACACTGCTCTTATTGAAAGTATATTTGCTTTCTCTTTTGCAAGCTTTGGTTTCCTTTAAGTTCTATACAAATGATGTCATTTTTAACCTTCCAACTCTACGCCTACCTCAGCAGACTCTTTTGAAATCCACAGTGTAGACAACTCTTTGAAGCTATAGTTGTCTATAGGCTCCAGAACTTTCCATGAATACCAAAATCTATAATGCTTATGTTTCCTATATAAAATGCATAGCATATGTATAGAATCTACATATATCTTCCTGTATACTTTAAGTCACCATTATTTTAATAAAATACCTATGGTAAGTAAATATTGCATAAATTGTTATATCATATTATTTAGGGAAAAGGGAAAGAAAAAGTTTGTTCATATTCAGTAGAGAAACACCAATCCAGCCCAATATTTTAAACTGTGGTTGATTGAATACATGGATGAGAAACCCATAAACAAAGAATGCTGACTATTTCTTTCTTCATGGTACAGTAGATACAGGGATGCTGTCCTTCAACACCAAAAGACTTGTTTCCTGGAGTTGTCAACCCTGTGCAAATTGCCCACCAATGGAGAATGTTACTTCTCTCAAGGCTATGCCTCTTTCCTGGGAGAGCTGAGAGCTTGCACCTCACAGATGGTAGATCTACAAGTACAGAAGCTGGAATCCTTCCCGATAGAGGACTAAGCTGAAGAGCCACCTGAACTTCAGAGCTTAGTTCTTTGGTGTGACTATATCGTGGCCTAAACTTCTCCCTTTATTAAACCTTGCTCTTTCTACTTTCTGCCAAGGTTTAGCAAAGCCCAGGTGGGCCTCACACTTGCTAAATAACCAAGGAGAGCCTAGAATTCCTGTTCCTCTTTCTACTTCCTTCTGAGCTCAGGGATTATAGTACTACACCACCATATCCAGGTCCCCTTTCCTTTTCTAAGCATCAGTCCTAAGAACACTCCTGATGTAAACTTCCCTCATGATAACTTTACTCACAGAATCTGCTTCATTGGGACCCTCCAAGTCTATGCCACTGAGTCACTTCTCTCAAAACTCTTGCTTGTCTGTCACAGTGCCTAGCTTGATGACACCTCCATACCTTTGCCTGACCTCTATCTATTGACTTCTTGCTTTTCCCTTGTACATCATGATAGCTGGCTTTCTCACTTCAGATATCTGCTCAATTATTCCCTCATCAAGTGCTGACTTGAGGTTTCTGTCCCAGTCATTCAGTCCCAAAGGAACACACAAAAATCTACATTAAATATAAACCGGTTGGCCTAGTAGCTCAGGCTTCTTTTTAATTCTTACATCTTAAGTTAGCCCATTATTGTTGTCTGTATTAGCCACGTGGCTTGGTACCTTCATCAGCGAGGCATTCTCATCTTGCTTCCTCTACCTGTGGGTGACAACAGCAGACTCAATCTTTCCTCTTCCCAGGATTTTCCTCTTCTTGTCACCCCACCTCTACTTCCTGCCTGGCTACTGGCCAATCAGCTTTTATTAAAAATAATACAAGTGACAGGATAAAAGACCATTGTCCCACTGCAATCAAGCAGGGCTTTAGGGTTTCTATTAGACTAACCCCCCTCCCTTTAGTTCCTTAATTTATTTTCTACCTCCATTTTGGCCTTCGGACACAGATAGTTTTCTGTTGATTATGGCCTCTGCCAAGAGTGCATATGCTCCATGGGAATATTTTGTTTATTGCTTTTCCCCCAGTGTCTGGCCCAGAGTAAAACCTGAATAAATGTTTCCAGAAACAATGAATAATGAGTGAATTCATTTTTTTCTTGTTTTATACCTGCAAGTAAATTCTCATCTCAGGCTCCTTGCTTTTGGGTGCAGTGGGATTGCTGAGATTTGAGTAGAGAGCATATTCTGTGCTATATACCTGACTAATTTCATTGGGTTGCTCGTGGCAGGGTAGGATTCCTGGAAGGTTGCCTGGACACAGCCCTTTTTCCCAAGATACAGGAAAAAAAAATCTATTGGTTTCTTTCTTCTTTTTTTCCTTTTTCTTCTTGAAAAAGAAAATAAACCAAAACTATTCTGTGCGATATTGGAGTTGTTATATTTCAAAGCATTGGGCACTGGTTCCTGCCTATAACCTTTTTTTAACCTTGAACTTCATCACTGCCTGTTGTATGTGAGTTATGAGGAGAAGTCCCCAACTATCACTCACAATGGGTGATCAGCAGCCCTTGACTTGGCCTTAATCCTAGAAATCTCTCCTTCTGGGGACCAGTTAGTTATTGGTGAATTGACAAGATTTGCATGACTCTTAAGGTCACACTCACTGTACTTTTTTAATGTTATGAAATCCTTCTTCATTATAAAAATAAACATGGGCTAGGAAACAGCTCAATCAGTAAAGAGCTTGCTGTGTAAGCACAGGAACCAAAGACTCTCCATCCCAGCACCCACATTCAAGACTGAAAATGGTAATCCTTGTGCTGGGAGGTAGAGATAGGTGGATCCCTAGAGCTTTCTGGTCAACCAGCATACTCAGCCCCAGATACCAGTGAGAAACAAGGTGGGCAGTTCCTGATGGGGCAACACCTGAGGTTGACTTCTGCTCTTCATGCACACATGCACATACCTGCACAAGCACCCACACATGAACGTGCAAACACATGCATGCACATACACAAAATGAACACAAAGCTTGTAACTCAACATTTCAGTTTAAAACAACAAAAAGAAATAAGCTTGTCTTAGGCTTAACAAGCTTTCCTTTTGTTTTGGCTCTCTGTTCATTTTCCCAGTTGGGAATATGAGACCTGAACATTCCTTCCCCTTGTGGATGGATCTAATATCTGGACGATCATTATTTAGAAGCGTATTTGGAAGATCCCCATCAGAGGTGACCTGGTAAATGAGTGGCGACTGATTCAATTAACTGACAAAAATTGAATAGCACAGATCCAAGCCACACAGCATCTCCTGTTCACAGAAGCAACCACAAGAGTGGTAGTTCTTTAACACAAAAGTAAAGAGTCAGTGCCTACCACAGTCCAGAAGGTGGCGACATAGACATTTAAGGGACTATCGATGGGTAGGTAGTCATTTGTGAGAAAAATCCTTAATTGAAGGGCTTTGCAGCAGAAGCCACTCTTTCTGTGACCCACAGGTTGTACCCCCTCGAAGGTCAGGCCATTCACAGTATGCCTGTTTCTTTTTACCGTCCGGTATAGTAGGGAGAAAACAGTATGGAAGTTTGAAATACTGCACTTGCCATTTGTAAGTTCAGTGGCCCTGAGAACGGCACTTCACCTTAGTTTTGTTCAATATAACTTAGGATGAATAAGAACTCTGCCACTGGGATCTGAGGAGTCAATGGAATAATGCGCCTTAAGTATTTTTTGTATTATTGCAATGGTGTAACTCTGTGCACTAGAAAAGGGCACTCACTGTTCAGGGTGAGGCAGCCCCTCAGACAGACATGGTGAGTTCAGAGTAGGCTAGGACTATGCTCCCAATAGCTCGGAGCCAACTGCTTATGTGGCAGGCTTTGTTCCCTTCTCCCTTAACCTGGTGATCCTGTGGGCCTGGAGTTTTGTGATTACTCCAATGTGTTAGCATGGCTATTATCTTTCAAAGGAGGTGACAGGTTTGGGTGCCATGTCACTCTTCTGGAAGAAACTGAAAGAGAGGTGATTATGACAATTTAAGCCTTAACCAAAAAAAAAAAAAAGGAAAAAAAAAAGAAAAAAAAAGCATAAATTGAAAAAAAGATTTCTTGAATGTCTGAACTAGAAGCTTACCTGATTGGAAAGTTGGATTTCTGACCCTCTAGGTTGGTGAAATTCCTGGATAACTTAGGGTGTCTTAACTGTGGGTTCCCGTGAATGATGGCTATGAACAGCACAGCTCCAGCAGCAGGGACATGTTGCTATGGCAACCTGAAGCTAGAAGTTCCTCCAAGCCTTAGAAAGGCTGTCAATTAGATCCATGCACTTGGGGAGTTTAATGAAAACAGACACTTGTCATTTTTCTAGCAGCCTTCCAACATTCTATATGTTTAAAATATATCCACAGAAGGAGAAGCCTGCGGTTAAGTTTAGCTGTTTATTTTAAGAGAATTCCCCTGTGTGGCTTTGACAGGGCAGATATTTTTCCCCTCTCCACACTAAAGGAGAAAAGCAAAGCCCTCCAGTGTTGAGCAGAAATGCGATTAGGAGAGTCACTTATGTGGTTCAGGTGAAGTGATGTGAGGTAAAGGAGCCTCAGCCCTACATCCTCGCTTCATCAGGGTGGGAGGCAATCGCCCTTCATCTTCACACACCTCAAGCTGATCTCTTAGAGCTCTTTGGAATGGCACACCCACACTGACTGATAGGTATGTTCCATTAATGGGGCAGCTTGGAAAAGAGGGCTTTATTAGACATCCATCTTTCCAAATGTCAGACACTAAAGAGAAAGGAATCATAATCTTTTGCTTAGACTGACTCGCTGTCTGAGGCTGGCTGCTGAGCTCTGACTCTCACTGAGAACACAAATCAATAGTGTAGAAACCACAGTTGGAAACAGGAGCTTATTCCAAGACTGGTTAGGACTACTTGTTTCCAGTGGAATACGTGCAAGTGTGTGTGTGTGTGTGCAACTATGCGTCTATTTGTTTATGTTCACCCAAACCTGACACTTTTGTATTGCAATTTGCAGGAAAAACCTACCTCTTATCTTGGATATGACAGTCTGTGAGACGGGGACAATTTTCAAAGGAGGCTGAAACCTGGTAATATCAGGTACATTCTAACAGCTGAAGGCATCTATTTAATAGAATCCTTCTTTGCTTAACACAATACTCAGCCAAATGACAATTGAAAATTCAGTTCCCTGCAACGAGAACCCATGACTGGTGCCTCCTTGAGGTCTGGGAGCAGGGCATCCTGCTCTCTTTAGTTTCCTTTTAAATGTCAGTTGGTAAGTAGGGCAACAGAAAGTTGAATGTTGTTAGTTCTCCCAGTTAAGCTTAGTTCATATAAATGTAGGAAACTTAGCTTCATTTGGTTCTCAGCAATATTTGAAAATTGCATTTTATAGTTGGGTCTGATTGCATCTGCTAATTATCACATCTCTACTTGTGGCAGAGAAGCTAGCAATATTGGTAGGCAAAGGCACAGATATTGTTTGCCCTCGCTGATTGAATGGAGAGTCAAGAATAAAACAGTTCCCCAACGGACGTACGTTATGTGGCCCCAGATGAAGATTATTCTGAGAAATCCCTTCTTTGTCTATCTTACAGTAATTGTGGTAATTAGCATACTGAAAACAAAAAGTGCAAAGATGGAGTCAGAGCTTGTCCCGGTCTGCTTTTTCCTCTGATTCTGAACACTGCAAACAAGTGGTTGCATTAAGATAAGCAGTGTGGCACCATGCATGATCAGAACATAGGCGTTGCCACTAACTGACCATTTAATCTTGGGAAAGTCACTCATGCGGTTTGGCTTTTGACTTCATTATCTGTATTATAAGAGAGTCAAACTAATTGAGTATGAGGTTTCTTTTTGTTTCTCCAAGTTTGAAACCTGCCATGTGAAAGAGCACCTTCCTGGTTGGGAAGAACTCCCGCTGCTGTTTAGGCAGCATCTGTGCACAGCTTTCCAGCCTAGCCATGAGTGGAGGACTAGAATTCATGTTCCGCTGCCCCAGCATGCTCACACCCTTCTCTCAAGCCAACAGCAAATAATGCAGAGCATGTAATCTAATATATTCTATTAAATGTTCTTGCATAAAAAGGACATGAATGGGTCTTCTGTTGTTATGTAAAAGACCCACAGCATATGGGTTTTTTTTGCTAGATAGTTCTTTTTATATATAATTTTTAAAAGAGAAAACCAACTCTCTTTTTCCATTTTATATACCAATTCCAGTTCCCACTCCCTCCCCTCCTCCCACCCCCCACCGCACTGCCCATCTACTTCTCAGAGAGGGTCAGGCACATTGCTTTGGGGAAGGTCCAAGATCCTCCCTACTATATCTAGGCTGAGCAAGGTAGACATCCAAAGAGAAGGGATTCCCAAAAAGCCAGTACAAGCAGTAGGGATAAATCCTGGTACCACTGCCAGTGGCCTTGCTGTCTGCCCCAGCCATACAACTGTCACCCACATTCAGAGGGTCTAGTTTGGTCCTATGCTGGTTCCTTCCCTGTTCGGCTGGAGTTGGTGAGCTCCCATTAAGTCAGGTAAACTGTTTCAGTGGGACTCATAGCATTGTGAAGCTGGGAAATGGTAGAAGCTTAGGTTCTCTTAAATTTTGTGCTTTACGACTTGATATGTAGCTCAAAATCAGAACTTTGAACAGAACAAAGGCTTGCTCACCTTTTCTAAAAGCTTTATTAAGGACAATAATTTTACAGGGAAAATTACTCCTCTCTGGGCAATGCCTCATCTGATGTAATGCTCTCTGCAGAAGACAAAATTACAGCAATTATGATCTTGATCTTGCCTGTGACCCTAGAATTGACCTTTGGAAGGAACCTGGGTTATGCCTGTTATCTCGACAAGGAGAACGGCTGCTTCCAGAATTGCTTTGGGACCCTATACTGTCAACATGAATTCGCAGTTAGTAATCTTGCCACGTATCCCAGATTGGGCACACATGAGCTTGAGCACATCTGGCTCTCGGGTTTCCAGTGTTATTTAGAGAGCTGGATACTCCAAGCACTTATTTTCTTCCACTCAATTCTCATCATAATCCATCAACATCAGAGTGTTTTTATTCTCCATTTCTTTTTATATGATCCTATTAGTTGAGAGACGCCTGAGTGATATTTTTCTTTCCTCTGGCCTTGTCTCATCATTGCTTCTGCTCAAAACCAAGGATTATATTCCTTTTGCTTGATAAGAATTCATTGTGTAACCAACAATTCCTATAGCCCAGTTTTCTCCATTGAGCTTCTTTAGGGAAGGAATGACAGCAGCTCTGTCGTTCTATGCAAATGACATTTATAATGTGTTCCTAAATCGGAAGCCGGGAATGCTGTTCTTAAATCATAGAGGATACCTTTCAAGTTAGCTGCTGTTCACTCAGAGCTTCTGGTGTCTGTGTTCTCTCAAAGATGCATGTGATGTGTTTGAACTAAGAGTGAGTGATGCTTCCAAGCCCTAGGGAATATGGCCCTGATTGTCTCATATGGAGTGACTCAGCTGAACTGAACTTTTGAGTGTGTAAGGGCATCAAACCTTAGAGACGGTTGTTTTCTGTCTGCAGGTGAAGTTAACTCTCCCTGTTGTTAAGGAGCCAGCAGAGCTGAGTGAGCTCATAGAGAGGTGGATGCTTGCCTGCTTTAGGCACATTTGTGCTTCGTAGGTTTGATTTTCGTCTGTTTGGGAAGTCTCGCTCACTGATTCGAGGCCCGGAAGGCAGGGCATCTCTGTTGTCTATTTAGGTCATATGAGGAATGGAGGCATGGTAATTTCTCCCATACAACCTTTCCCTCTGCCATAGCAGCAGAGAAAAATGTGACAAAGTACCAGTCTTTCAGTTTAATTTGACAAAACAGTCTTTGAGAGTCTGCTGCACTGGGGCTGGCGAGCTGAATAAGAGATGTGACAGTGCCTGTGCCTGCGACTCCATTAGGAACCTGGAAGAGTTCTTTCTTTTTCTTCAGGGAACTGTGGGGGCCTAGAGACCTGGCTAGTGGGGGAAAGGCAGAGATGATGATAGAACTGAGGAGCTTCCCCAAGCTAAGCATTGTGGGCTTTTCCTTTCAGAAGGTGATCTGTGATGAGTGTGTAAAGGAGTGTAGCTAGGGGCCAAGCTGTCCCTTAAAGCTCAACAGATAGCACCTTGAGCTGCTGCATGACTTATTCATGACAACACGGTCCTGCTCCTGGTCAGGGGGACTGAGTCCAGATCTTGTTTCCAGAAGTAAGGGCCGATGTAATCTTTGAATACAATCAATAGTTTGCCCAAAGAAGAGGTGGGCATTATGTTATCATCCCCCCTTCCTTTATACCTTTATTTCTCTTAGCTTCAGAAATAACAAACAACTGAAGTTTTTTGTTGGTTTGTTTGCTTGCTTGCTTTTCTTTTGTTTGTTGAAACAGGGCCTCGCTATACAGTTCTGGTTGTTATAGAACTAACAGAGATCTGCCTGTCTCTGTCACCCTGTACTGATAGTAAAGGCTTGTGCTGCCAAGCCAGGCTGGCTTAGCTTTTTGGTTTTTGTTTGTCTGTTTATTTCTATCTTCTATAGTCCGCAGTTGTCTTTCCTCGTTCCTTCTCCTCTTCTGACCTCTTAATTCTGTAATGCTCCAGGCTCAGGGTTGGATTCACTCTTGCTGCCACAGTCACCCTTTGATTGAGTCTCACGGCCTTAGATGGCATACTCAGCCTGGCAGCTCACTCGTGTTCCCTTCTGCTGACACCTCCTTCCTGAACTGCAGACTCAAGCATCTAGCAAGCTGCTCAATGTCTGCTCTTGGACTCCTCCCACTCAATGGGGTCCAAAATCAAAGGCCTCTTCCCACCTGCTCCTTCTGTGGTTTCCTGATCCCAACAGGTAGCAAATCTGTTCTCGTGGTTGCTCTAAGGGAGGAGTCTCCTAGCTTTCTCTCATAGATATCCATTCTGTCTGGAAAGGCCCCTTGCCTCAGTACCCTGCTGCAATCCAGCCCTTCCTACCACTTCCTGTTATCACTGGCAAGCCATCCACATATCCAGCCTGGATTATCCCCAGAACTTTCTAACTGCTCTTGGCCCTGACCCTTTTATAAAAATTTCAACACTGTAGCCACAATGATTAGAAGCACTTATGCCAGATGACCTTGCAACAGAACAATTTCATTCACAGTAAAAAGCCAGAGTCTCAAACCTTGTGGACTCAACAGTGCCCACTCCATTCCTTTGTCCCCTCTGGCTGGACACTGACTCCACAGAGGCTGGATAAAAGTACAGTGAAAACTACAGGGAAATGGTAAGGCAAATGAGCCCCTCACAGTGAGTCTGGTGGATGCCTGTTGCCAGCTGAGACCCAGAGTCCACCCCGACTAATTGTGGAGGTTGACGACATAGCCGTGGTGTTCTTTTTGTATATAAACATCTTATGTTAAAATAGCAATGAAGCAGGCTTAAGGTCTAAGCCCGTGTGACATTCGAGAATGTCTGGGAATCGCAGTGAGACTGTTTGCAGTGGGGATGCTCGACCTTCCCACATCCCTGTGGCCCGAGCTTTACTGGTAATCCTGTCAGGTGCACCCCGGGAAATAGCTTGTGAGCTCTTCTAAATTCCTTAGCAACATTTTGAAGTTAAATAACTTCAAAAAGATCAAAATCCAGTGTATGACTGTGGTAAAGGCAGTGCATTGTAGTTCCTTCAGAAAACTGCCCCCTTCCTCCTTCTTTGAGATGCTCACCCCTGCCACCTAGTCTCTGGCATGCCTTACTTCCTTATCTCACAACTTTTATGTTTAAAATATTTATTGACATTTCTTTTTAAAAATTTTTATTTAAGCCGGGCAGTGTTGGCACATGCCTTTAATCCCAGCACTCAGGAGGCAGAGGCAGGCAGATCTCTGTGAGTTTGAGGCCAGCCTGGTCAACAAGGGCTAGTTCCAGGACAGGCACTAAAGCTATAGAGAAACCCTGTCTCGAAAAACTAACTAACTAAATAAATAAAATTTTATTTAATTTTAATTTTTTATTTATATTGAAAATAGATTTTTCTCTTATACAATATATCCTGATGACAGTTTCCCCTCCCTCCATTCCTCCCAGATGCCCCCCTCTTCCCCTCTCTCGGGGCAGATTTATTCTCCCTTACAGAGACTGAAGCGGCAAGCATGGGAGCCAGTGTGCGTCTGCATGAGGTCCTCTGTGTATGTTATGGCTGTTAGCTTGGTGATTCTGTGGGACTCCTAACCGTGGGAGTGGGTGTGTCTCTGACTCTTGCCTGTGCTTGGGACTCCTCCTCCTATTGGGTTGCCTTGTGTAGTCTCCTTATGAGGGCTTTTGCCTTGTCTTACTGCATCTTGTGTTGTCTGTCCTGTTAGGCTCTTGGAGGCCTCCTCTTTTCTGAAATCTCTCTTTAACGAATTCCAACTTCTTACCACCTCATCCTGAAATGCTTTTCTGTGATGAAGCCACACACCCTGTTTTACGTGAGTCAAGGTCACTAAGGAGATTAAGGAATTCTTGGCAGTAGTGTGGGTGACAGAGTGGAGCTGTACGTCCATCAGTACCACCACCACCACTTAGAGTATCTGGACTGTCCTTTCTGCTTTGCTCCAATTGTCTGAATGCCCACTTCCCATGTTTCCCTATGGTCTGTACTTTCTGATTACATTCTGTATTTATGTATTTTACATTTGACCTGCAGTTTACCCTCTCCTGCCAGCTCCTCCCCTCTGCCTCACCCTTCCTTTCCTCCTTCATTTCTATTCAGAAAAGGGCAGACCTCTAAGGGATATCAACAAAACACGGCATATCAAGTTGCAGTAAAACTAAGCACCTCCCCTTGTATTAAGGCTGGGCAAGGCAACCCAATATGAGGAACAGGGTTCCAAAAGCCAGCAAAAGAGTCAGAAACAACCCCTGCTACCACTGTTAGGAGTCCCACAAGAAAAACAATCTTCGCAGCTGTAACATATATGCAGAGGGCCTAGGTTAGTCTCATGCAGGTTCTCTGGATGTCTGTTCAGTCTCTGTGAGCCCCTATAGTCCCAAGTTAGCTAGTTCTGCGGGTTTGTTGTGGTGCCCTTGACCCCCTTGGCTCCTACAATCCTTCCTCAGGGTTTCCTGATCTCTGCCTAACGTTTGGCTGTGGGTCTCAGC
This sequence comes from Ondatra zibethicus, assembly GCA_004026605.1. Taxonomy (NCBI): domain Eukaryota; kingdom Metazoa; phylum Chordata; class Mammalia; order Rodentia; family Cricetidae; genus Ondatra; species Ondatra zibethicus. Next base: position 51,982 of record PVIU01009478.1, read on the forward strand.
ATCTGTTTCAATCAGTTGCTAGATGAAGCCTGGATAACAGTTGGACTAGGCAACAATCTATGAGTATAACAGGATATCCATTACACATCATTACATTGACATTTATTTCTTCTGTCATGTTTGGTACTATCCTAGGTCTCTGTTTGGGCCATCCAGCCTCTGGGAGTGTCAGGGGTCAGCTAATCTCATGGCATGGGGCTGAGGCTGGAACAGTCACTTGTTGGCCACTCCCACAACCTCTGTGCCATCCTAACCCAGGACATCCCACAGGTAAGACAGATGGTAGGTCAAAGATTCTGTGACTGGGTTGGTGTCCGAGTCCCTCAACTGGAAGTCTTGCCTGGTCATAGGAGGTGGCCAGTTCAGACTATGTATTGCTTCTATTACTTGGAGTCTTAGCTAGAATCATCCTTGTAGATTCCTGGGAATTTCTCTCATGCTAGGTTTCTACCTAACCCCTTTCCAGTCCTCTCTTTCAGTATACTCTGCCTCCATCCCTCCCCACCTGATCCCTCATGTTCCCATACCCACCTACCCCCACTTCACTCATGAATATCTTCTATTTCCCCCTCTCAGGGGGATCTGAGTGGTCCCCCTTGAACCCTCTTGTTACCCAGCCTCTCTGAGTCTGTGGATTGTAGCATGGTTATCCTTTACTTTATAGTGTTTATCCACTTATAAATGAGTACATAACATGTTTTTCTTTTTGGGTCTGGATTATCACAGTCAGGATAATTTTTTTTCTAGTTTCACCTATTTCCCTGTAAATTTCACAATGTCATTGTTTTTAATAGATTAGTAACACTCCATTCTGTAAAATTGCCACATTTTCTTTTCCATTCATCTAGTTACTTTTACCCAGAACATCTAGGTTCTGGATACTATGAATAAAGCTTCTATGAACAAAGTTGAGCAAGTGTCTGTATGGCATAATTGAGCATCCTTTAGGTATATGCCCAAGAACATCTTTTGGGTATATGTGCAAGAAAGGTATAGTTGGGTCTTGGCGTAGACCAATTCCTAATTCTAAAAACTGCTGTATTGATTTCAAAAGTGGCTGTATAAGTTTGCACTCCCAATAGCAATAGATAAGTGTTCCCCTTGCTCTGTCTCCTCTCCAGCATAAGCTGTCACTTGTGTTTTTTATTTTAGCCATTCTGACAGTATAAGATGGAGCCTCAGAGACATTTTGATTTGCATTTCCCAAATGGCTAAGAATGTTGAACATTTCTGTAAGTGTTTTTAGGCCATTTGAGATTCTGCTGTTGAAAATTTTCTGTTTAGATCTGTACACCACTTTTAGATTGGATTATTTGATTTTTTGATGTTTACTTTCCCAAGTTCTTTATAAATTTTGGAAATCAGCCCTCTGTCAGATGTGAGGTTGGTGAAGATCATTCTCCATTCTGTAGGTGGCCATATTATCCTATAGACAGTGTCCTTTGCCTTACAGAAGCTTTTCAGTTTCATGAGGTCACATTTATTAATTGTCAATCTTAGTGCCTGTGTTATTGGTGTTCTATTCAGGAAGTTGTGTCCTGTGCCAATGTATTCAACACTTTTTCCCACATTCTCTTCTATCACGTTCAGTATATCTGGATTTATGTTGAGGTCTTTGATCCACTTAGGCTTGAGTTTTGGGCAGGGTGATAGATATGAATCTATTTGCATTCTTCTACATGCTGACATCCAGTTAGATCAGCACCAGTTTTTGAAGATGCTTTTGTTTTTCAATAGTATAATTTTTGCTTCTTTGTCAAAAATCAGGCATCTATAAGTGTGTGGATTTATGTCTGGGTTTTTATTTGATTCCATTGATCCACCTGCCCGTTTTTATGCCAATATCATTTGGTTTTAATCCATATAGGCCTGTAGTAGAGTTTGAAATCTAAAATGGTGATACCTCAGGAAGTTCTTTTATTGGACAGGATTGTTTTAGCTCTCCTGGACTTTTTGTTTGTCCATTTGATGGTGAGTACTTTCTTTCAGCATCTGTACAGAATTGTGTGGAGTTTTAATGAGAATCACATTGACTCTGTTGATTGTTTTTGGTAAGAAGGCCATTTTCTATGTTAATATTACAAATATATCAGCATGGGAGATCTTTACATTTTCTGATATCTTCTCCAAATTTTTTCTTCAGAGACTTGAAGTTCTTGTCATACAGGTCTCTCACTTGCTTTGTGGGAGTTATACCAAGATATTTTATATTATTTGTGGCTATTGTAAAGAGTGGTGTTTTCTTGATTTCTTCCTCAGCCCACTTATCCTTTGTATATAGGGGAACTAGTGACTTTTTTTTTTTTAGTTAATCTTTTATTCAGTCACCTCACTGAACGTGTTTATCAGTTATAGGAGTTCCCTGGTAGAATTTTTGGGGTGAGATGTATACTATTATATCATCTGCAAATAGTGAAAGTTTGACTTCTTCCTTTCCAATTTGTATTCCCTTGATCTCCTTTAGTTGTCTTCTACTCTAACTAGGATTTCAAACTACATTGAATAGATATGGAGAGAGTGGAGAGCCTTTTCTTGTTCCTAATTTTAGTGGAATTGCTGAGTTTCTCTTCATTTAATTTGATGTTGGCTATTGGTTTGCTGTATATTGCTTTTATAATGTTAAGGTATGTTCCTTGTATCCCCGACTTTTCAAAAACCTTTATTATAAAGGGATATTGGATTTTGTCAAAGGCCTTTTCAATATCTAGTGAGATGATCATGTGTTTTTTTCTTTCAATTTGTTTATATGGTGAATTACATTGGCAGATTTTTGTATGTTGAACTATCCTCCCTCATCTCTAAGATGAAGCCTACTTGATCATGATGGATGATCTTTTTGGAAATGTTTTTTCAGTATTTTATTTAAAATTTTTGCATTAATGTTCATGAGGGAAATTTGTTTGTAATTCTCTTTCTTTGTTGATTCTGTGTGGTTTAGGTATCAGAGTGAAGATGACCTCATAAAAGGAATTTGGCAGTATTTCTTTAGTTTCTATTTTGTGGAATAATTTGAGGAAGATCTAAATGAACTTTTCTTTGAAATTCTGGTAGAATTCTGTGCTAAAACCTAGTCTTTCTTGGTTGGGAGACATTTAATGATTGCTTCTATTTCCTTAGGAATTATAGGTCTATTTAAATTGTTTCTCTGATCTTTATTTAATATTGGTAGGTGGTATCTATCAAGAAATTTGTTCATTTCTTACAATTTTGTGGGGTAAAGGTTTTTGAAGTATGACCAAATGATTCTCTGGATTTTCTTAGTGTCTGTTGGTATGCTTCCCTTTTCCTTTCTGACTTTTTAAAAATTAATTTGGATATTCTCTCTGTGTCTTTTAGTTAGTGTGGATAAGGGTTTGTCCATCTTGTAGATTTTCTCAAAAAACTAACTCTGTGTTTTCATTGATTCTTTGTGTTACTATATTGAGATACTGGGTACGTTTGCTTTTTTTTTTTTTTTTTTGCTGTTGTTCTGAAGATTTTAGGTATGCTGTTAAGTTGCTAGTATAAGATTTCTCCAAAATTTTATTAAGATACTTATTGGTATAAACTTTCCTCTCAGCACTGCTTTCATTGTGTCCTGTAAGTCTGGGTATATTGCACATTCATTTTCATTGAATTCTAGGATGTCTTCAATTTCTTTCCTTATTTCTTTCTTGACCTAATGTTAATTCAGTAGGAAGTTGTTCAATTTCTATGAGTTTGTAGACTTTCTATAGTTTCTGTTGCTATTAAAATACAGCTTTAATCCATGGTGTTCTGATAGGTTGCAGTGGGTTATTTCAATTTTCTTGTATCTGTTGATATTTGCTTTATGATCAGTTATGTTATCAGTTTTGGAGAATGTTCCATAAGGTGCAAAGAACAAGTATTCTTTTATGTTTGGGTGAAATGTTCTGTAGATAACTGTTAGGTCCATTTAGGTCTATTAGCTCCAGTATTTCTCTGGATGACCTGTTTATTGGTGAGACTGAGGTATTGATGTCTCCCATTATCAATGTGTGAGAGTCAATGTGTGATTTAAGCTTTAGTAGTGTTTTCTTTACAAATGGTGGTGCCCTTGTGTTTGGGGTGTAAACACTGAGAACTGAGAGTTCATTTTGGTGATTTTTTTTGATGAATATGCAACGTCCTTCCCTATCTCTTTTTATTAATTTTAGTTTGAAGTCAATTTTATTAGATATTAGAATAGCTACATCATCTTATTTCTTGGAGCCATTTGCTTAGAAGATGCCTTTCTAATCCTTTACTCTGAGGTAATGTCTACATTTGATGTTGAGGTGTATTTCTTATATGCAGCAGAAGGATGGATCTTGTTTTCACACACATTCATTTTGTCTTTTTATTGAGGAAGTGAGTCCATTAATATTGAAAAATATCAATGAGAGATGATTGTTAATTCCTGATATATTTTTATAGTTGATGGTGGTAGTGTGTATGTTTTCCTTCATTGAGTTAAGCCAGTATGAAATTAGTTTTTGCCTTTTTTTATATATGATTCCCTTCTGTATGCTATGAATATGTTTTATTACCATTGGTTGATAAAGAAGCTGTTTCAGCCTATTGCAGGGTAGAATAAAGTCAAATGGGAAATCAGAACAGAGATAACCATAGGCCTTGGAGAGAGAGGAAAAAGTATAAACTGTTATAAAAAGAAGTAAATAGTTTAAAAAATAAAACAAAGTCTTTAAAGAAACAGAAAAAGTAATATTTTAAGCCACATAAAGATGGACTCTGTGTAGAAGGTCTGAATTATGCACACTATTGTCTTTTCTTTGAATTTTTTGACTGTTAATGTGCTAACTGCAGATAAACATTTGATTCTGGAACTGCTAAGCTACACCAACATATATACTTTAAAGGTGTTTTGACTTCAAAATTTGAGTCTAAGGATATGTTACTTTGGAAAAGAGGTTCTGCTTTTGTTTCCACAGAAGATAAGAACCTGTGAAGTCCTTCCAGGCTAAAGTGGTTTGATGGACCAACGTCCCCCGAACAATCTCTGTGAACCTTAAAAATATTTTGCCCAACAAACAACAGGAACCATTTTGGAGAAAACTATGCCCAAATTCCCAAAATGACTGTTTATAAATGTTTAAAGGGGGTTGATCATAAGTGATTAATGGTTACAGTAAACCTCTTCCTAAAAAAATAAGGAGGATATGATATGGAAATGAATACTTTGTTTTGGTGTGGATCTTGGTCTATTGAGTCAAAGGTAAGGTTGATTTTGTTATATTGTGTGTATGCATTTCTACTTTTATTTAAGGTATTATGTTTGTGCAGCTTATTTAAAAATCTAATGTATAAATAAAAATTACAGATTAATATAGTCATCTATAATAGTCAAACTTGTAGTTATGTTAGTTAGGTTTTCTAGATACATAGAGATATGTTTCAGTTAGATAGTCTTCAAATGTTTTAAGAATTTAATCTTTCCTCTATAGTGAGATATATCTGCTTCTAGCAGCATCAGTTACTTCAGAGAGGTTGATAGGCATTGAAGAAACTCAACATGGAATTTGTCTTCAATATGATAAGGCAAAAATGCTCTTGACTGGACTGCTTGATGGTATGCTGTATGAACTGTCCATGCAGGACCCACAGAAAAGTGACTGCTGAATGTGCCTAACAAAGGTGAGATAGTCCTTCAGGCTTCCTGCTACATGAAAGAGTATGCCAGACATTCTGCATGACACAAAAGAAAGTGACTGACAAACTGAAATATATGCTAAATAGTCTTTCAAATTTTCTGCCTCATGGAAAAGTCTAGTGGATATTATGGGCCTACAGGCTGAAGATGGATGCTTCAAAATTACAGAAGAACTTTGGGTGACTCCAGGCAGCAAGATAGGTCTCTGTCATTTCTAGAGTTTTGGAAGTTGCTTTCAACACACTTCCTGTTTACTTAGGTAATTTTATATCCTTCTGGGTCGTTGATGGAGTTGAAGACAGATAGTTATAATTTTCTTTGTTATGATAAAAGATAAATTAGATATGAAACTTTAGACTCACAAAGAAATATTGTAGCTATAATTCTTGCTTGCTACCTGTTTTGTCATATGTAATTTTACTTTGTTACAGTTAAAACCTTCCTATTTATTTAGGCAGAAAAGGTTAGTGATATGGGATTCCCTTCTGAATGCTATGAATATATTTTATTACCATTGGTTAATAAAGAAGCTACTTCAGCCTATGGCAGGGAAGAATAAAGCCAGGTGGGGAATTTGAACAGAGATATAGAGAGAGAATAGGCGAAGTCAGGGAGATGCCATGTAGCTGCTGAAGGAGACAGATGCCAGAAACTTACTGGTAAGCCACAGGCTCATGGTGAATAGAAATGGGTTAATTTAAGATGTAAGAACTAACTAGGAATATGCCTAAGATATTGGCCAAAGTGTTGTAATTAATATAGTTTCTGTGTTATTCAGCACTATGTTATTCAGGTCTGGCTGACCAGGAAATGAATGACCAATCTATGTCTACATTTTTTTTTTCCTGGGAGTAGTTAACTTCTTTGGGTTGGAGGTTTTTTGTTTTTTTTTCTTTTCTTTTTTTTTTTGTACCTTAATTAGGGCTGGATTTGTAGATAGACATTGTTTAAATTTGACTTTATCTTGGAATATTTTGTTTCCTCCATCTATGGTGGTTGAAAGTTTTGCTGGGTATACTTGGCTGGCATCTGTGTCCTCTTAGATTTGCAGCACATCTGCTATGCCCCATTTGGACTTTTCAGTCTCCAATGAGAAGTAGACTGTAATTCTAATAGGTCTGCCTTTATATGTTAATTGGCCTTCTTTCTCTTCTTTCTTTGTTCTGTATGTTTAGTGTTTGATTATTATATGGTGAGGGATCTTTCTTTTCTGATCCAATCTATTTGATATTCAGTAAGCTTTATTACCTTTATAAGCATGTCCTTTAGGTTAGGGATTTTTTTTCCTATGATTTTGTTAAAAATATTTTCTGGGCCATTGAGCTGGGATTATTTTCCTTTTTCTACTCCTACTTTTTCTAGGTTTGTTTTTTCATAGTATTCCAGATTTCCTGGATATTTTGTGTTAGGAGGCTTTTAGATTCATAATTTTCTTTGACTGATGTATCTGTTTCTTCTACCATTTCTTCAATGCTTTAGATTATTTCTCCCATCTCTTGTGTTCTGTTGGTGATGCTGGCATCTGTAGTTCCTGTTTGCTTGCCTAGATTTTCTCTTTCTAGAATTCCCTCAGTTTGTGTTTTCTTTATTGTTTTTTTATTCCCATTTTCAAGTCTTGAACAGTTTTATTTATTTCCATCAACTGTTTTGATTTTTCTTGCTTCTCTTGGCATTCTTTAAGCAATTTATTAATTTCTTTTAATTTTTTATTTTCTCTTCAATTTCTCTAATGGATTCATTTATTTCCTCTTCAAGCACCTCTATTATCATTGTAAAGTTGGTTTTAAGTTTGTTTTCTTGTGCTTCATCTGTGTTGGAATATTCAGGGCTTGTTGTAGTGGGCTGGCTTGGTGAAATATTCGCCTGGATGTTGTTGTTTATGTTCTTGCACTTATGTTTAGGCATCTGTATTTGGAATGATCATAGGTTCAGGTACCAGTTTCTGGTTTTGACTTTGTTGAATGGGTGTTTACTTCCTTGGTTTCAGTTTCTTCTGAATGGCATGGGCTGTGGTTGGGTAAAGGGTCTCCACCTGCATTTGGGGCTAGACTTCTGAATGCATGGATGGCCTCTGGTCCAGCAGTTCAGAGCTGAAGTTTTGGCTATGTGGATAGTTTCTGATCTGTAGGGGGTCTTCTGGGTTTGAGGACCCTGGCCTGGATTATGGTGGGGTAGGAGGTTTCTACCTGATTTTCAGGAATTATCCTGGTCTCTGGGTTCAGGATGCTGGTCTGGTCTCTTATCAAGTAGGAGACTTCAGCCAGAGGTGTGGGCCAGGATAAGGTAACAAGGAGAGAAGGGGCTCTTAGGGTTAAGCTTGGTGGGCACAGTCAAGGCAAAGTGTGTGTGGGGTGGCTTACCTGGTTTACAGGGAGCTGGCCTGGCCTTTGATGGGGTGGAAGTCTTCCACTGAAGGTATGGGCCCGGATCACGTGATGAGGAGAGTAGGGTCAGTTGGAGTTCTGCTGGGCTAGCACGATCTGGGTGGAAGGCAGTCTTATCTGGGGTTCAGGATGCTGACCTAGCCTCTGTGGAGTAGAAGGCTTCTGCCATAGGTGTGACCCAGGAGAAGATGACAATGAGAGAGCGCTTATCTGATTTGGGGGGAGCTAGCCTGGCCTTTGATGGGGTAGAAGGTTTGCACCAGAGCTGTGGGGCAGGATGTGGTGATGAGGAAAGAAAGAGGAGTAGTTGGAGTTAGGCTGGGAAAATTGGGCTGAGTTGGGGTCACTCTTACCTGGGGTTCAGGATGCTGCCCTGGCCTCTGGAGTGTGAGAGGCTTCTGCCAGGAGATATGGTCTGAGATATGGAGGCAAGTAGAGGAGTGGATATCTTCTTCTTCTTCCTCTTCTTCTTCCTCTTCCTCCTCCTCTTCTTCTTCTTCTTCTTCTTCTTCTTCTTCTTCTTCTTCTTCTTCTTCTTCTTCTCCTTCTTCTTCTTTAAAAACTCATTTTACATACCAATCCCAGTTCCTTCTCCCTCCCCTCCTCCCACTTCCCCACCTTCCACCCATCCCATACTCCATCCCCTCAGAGAGGGGTAAGGCTTCCTATGGGGAGGCAACAAAGTTCTGGCATATCACTTTGAGGAAGGACTAAGGCCCTTCCCCCGATACCTAGACTGAGTAAGGTATCCCTCCAAAAACAATGGGCTCCAAAAAGCCAGTTCAAGCCTTAGGGGTCAATCCTGGTGCTACTGCCAGGGGCCCCACAGACTGCACCAGTCACACAGCTGTCACCCACATTCAGAGGGCCTAGTTTTGTCCTATGCAGATTGCCCCACTGTCAGTTGGGAGTCAGTGTGCTAACGCTAGCTCAGATCAGCTGTTTCTGTGGGTATCACCATCATGGTCTTGACCCCTTTGCTCATATTATTGCTCCTCCCTCTTTTTTTACTGGTTTCTGGGAGCTTGACTCAGTGCTTAGCTGTAGATCTCTGCATCTGCTTCCATCAATTGCTGGATAAAGGTTCTATGATGACAATTAAGGTAGTCATCAATCTGATTACAGTGCAAGGCTAGTTCAGGAACCCTCTCCACTATTGCTTAAGGTCTTAGCTGGGGTCAATCTTGTGGACTCCTGGGAATTTCCCTGGTGCCATGTTTCATACTAGCCCCATTATGCTCCCTCAATCAAGGTGTCTCTTTGCTTGCTCCACCTCTCTGGAGAGGCTCCAAAAGCTACACAGAGAAACCCTGTCTTGAAGAACAAAAAAGTCTCTTGGATTTATTTGTTTTTAAAGGCTTGAAGGTTTATTTCTATTTTTGAGAATCTCATGCATAAATACTATATTTACATTACATGTCACCTTTCTTTCTGTCTCCCTTCCAACTCTTCTTGTTTATGTGTCTCTGAATTTCATGCTTATTATACACATACACACACACACACACATACACACACAAACACACACACACACACACACACACACACACCCTACTGTGTCTATATAGTACTGCTCATATGCCTATGTGTTTAAGACTGACTATTTGGATTGAATAGCCTGTAGGAGTTTTCACCTGGAGATCACAAGGTAGCTCCCCAGGTACACTTGACAGCATTACAGTTACTATAGAAAAGCTTGGGCCACAGGGAACATGGGAAGGTAGGATATAGTCACTCTAACTAGCCTCATTTGGGAGTCTCAGAGAAAGGAGTATAACCATTCTCAAATGTCACATAAGGCTTAGACCTTAAGCCAGGTCTATTATTATTCTAATATTGAAAAATAGCAAAAACTGATTCTTTCTTTTTCAATAGCTATTGATTGCCTATAGTTCTTCACTTGAGGGTGGAGCCTTGTGAAATTTCTCCCATCAACATTGCCAGGTGGATGACAGTTGTCATTTTGCAAGTCTTCTTTAGGCAACCATACTGTTGAGATTTCATGGGTGTAGCATTCATGTCATGTCTAGAAGATGCTACCTCTCAGCAGTCATCTTGGGTCCTCTGACTTTCACAATCTCAGACCCCTTTTCTGTGATTTTCCCCATCTTAGGTATCAAAGCTGAATTGTAAAAATAGCACTTGGAGTTACACACCCCATAGTCACTTGTTCTCTGCATTTTGGCCAGTTGTCGATGACTATCTGTCATAGTATCCATCTGCTACTCATAGAAGCTTCTTTAATAAGGGGTCAAAGCTATACTTTTCTATGGGTATGAGGCTAATTATTTAAAATACAGTTCAGAGGTACATTGATTAAGAAAATGGCAGTAATAAGTTTTCCTCTAGGAACTAGAACCTTTCCCACCAGGGTAGCTGGCTAGGTTTGCAGTATCACACATGAATACACTCTTAGTGAGTGGACCTTAAATCCAACTAGACATCTTTTGGTTACCCCTAAGATAAAAAAGGACTACTATTGCATGTTTGGGGATATCTTGCTGTACTGATCTTTGTAGTGGTTTGGTGTGGGAGAATTGTCTGTATTCTGTCAATCATATTTTAAATAAACTCTGATTGGCCATTAGCCAGGCAAAAGGTATAGGCCGAAAATCCAGACAGAAAGTAGAGGTGGGGCAATAAGAACAGGAGTATTCTGGGAAGAAGGAAACTCCCCCGCACTCCTGCCCAGACCACCGAAGAAGCAGGATGTGACCTGCTCCGCTGAAAAGGGTATTGAGCCATGTGGCTAACATAGATAAGAGTAATGGGTTAATATAAGTTATAAGAACTAATACTTAGCCTGAGTTAATGGGCCAATCAATTTATAACCTAATGCAGACTCTCTGTGTGATTTTTCTTTGGGACTTGCCGGTTGTGGGAACTGGGCAGGACAGAAACCCCAACAAACCCACCCTCATGTTACAGTGGTTCATGAGTTTTATACCTAAGTGTGAATGTTGAATACTTTTTTCTCTTGGCAGTTTGCATAGCACTTCCTAATGCTGTGCGACCTAATCTTCAGGGAGAAGGCTTAAAGTCAGTTCTGCTCGGTTCCTACAAGCCCTGTGGCCAAAGTGTGTGGTCTCTTCAGCAAAAGGGCCTTACCTTCAAGTTCTGGGAGGCAACCGAGGGCAATGTCAGTAGCCTGTATTGTTTTCTGAAGATGTTTGGAGCACCTGCCCTACAAATTGAAGGAACATTTTCCGTGCCTGGCACTGCTTTCTCTCTCTCTCTCTCTCTCTCTCTCTCTCTCTCTCTCTCTCTCTCTTCCTCTCTCTCTCTCTCTGTTGGTCTTTGGCTCTTGGGGGGAGAATTCTTAATGTGATTCTTTATAACATTCTATTTTAATTAATATCCTACACCCAACACCCCTTCTTTGGCAGGCATTCATTCATAATTATCCGTATCTTGCTCAACCTTTCCTTTATAACTACACAGATTGGCTCTATCCAATTTACTAGCCTCTTAACTCATCTAATAGCTTGTTGTTTTATCTTCCTTCAACATTCCTATATCTACGAGAGCATAAAGTCAATGTGAGCTATTTGCTGGCATTGTCCATTATTGCATTACAACTATATTGAAAAGAATCTAAAAAAGTCAAAAAACTTGATACACCTGTTGACTGTGTGTGCATGTGTGTGTGTGTGTGTGTGTGTGTGTGTGTATTCTCATATGTTATACAATTCAAAGTTTCAAACTGGAAGATAATAGCCAGTAAATTCCTAACTTGCCTATGATTTTGCACCTGTGGATGTACATTGTACATATGTTAGATGCAGTTTTAGAAAGGACATTGGTTAGTTCTGCCCACTTGCCAAAGGCTCCAGAGAAAACAGATACTCAAATATATTTTGGGAAAAGCCAGCTTATTGGTGAACATCAAACTTTGTCCCTCTTAGAAATTCCTGGGCATTACATTCTCCATATAAACTAGAGGCCATTTCAGCTCTGACATCTTAGGTTCTGTCTGTTTAAGATAAGTGACTCTATCACTGAAATATGCCATTTTAGTAGGCCACCTGAAGTCACAGCAGTTGTCTTTGCTGGCATTATCAGTGTTGTGTAAAAGCTGCCTTTATCACATACTTCACTGCAGAGGCGTGTGAACATCCTTCATCTTGGAACATAGCTTCCCGTATCTTGTCCATTTCTTTGTGTAAAACACTAACACGGTATGCACTCAAGGGTTGACATAATCAAATCAGATCCATATTTTCTGTAATAATAAATCAAGTTCATGAAATAGTATTAGCCTCAACCCTTCTGTATGAATAAGGTGTGCTTTGCTGTTAGTATAAATTCTCATAACTGATAGCTATCCTTAACAGGAGAAATCTGTTCTGCCTATATCTATTTTTTTGGGAGGAAAGAGAGACAGAAAAATGTGTGGGTTAATAGCTTTGCAAAATAAAAGAATGGAGAGGAAACAGCAGGCTCTTCCTACATTCCCTTTCTGGTTTTCCCATAAAAAATGTTTCTGTGATTCCTGGTGATTCTTTTAAGATTGGGAGATTAAAGATTGTGTTATAGATGTAGCAGCTTCAATTAGTAAAATTGACAAGAAAATAATTATCCCTTCATATTGAATGACAGGAAAACAAAACTGAGGGAACATTGCCACTATGATGGCACAGGATCACGTCTTAGTTTGTCTTACTTGACTCAACTGATTAGCTCCCGGGCAGGTTTTTGTTTGGCGCCCAGAGTCATGAACATTCTAAATTCTTAGTTTTCTTATCAGCTAAGAAAAGCAACCTACAACCAAGGACCTGAACAAACAGAGAAATTTAGATTCCAGGAACCAATTCTGTTTAATTTGCTATTTTTCACACTTGTATTTCCTGATCAAAGAGAGGCACTTTCATTATTTTATTTCTTAATTTTCTTAAGAAAAGAAGGTGTGTACACTTCAATTTCATAATGCTAAGCCCAAAATACCCCTTCTACCTATATTGCCTTTCATAAAAGAATCATTTACCAAAACAGCCAGTGCTTCTGAAAAATGCAGGTGTTTGCCAAGTGCTTCTCCCTTATAAACACCCTTTGACTGGCAGGGACAGTTCTCCAGTGAGTCAGCACTGCCATCCTCCAGAGGGGTGGCATTTCCACTGAGTGCCCATGGGCACTTGATCCTGTGCTATAGATGGGCCCTAATATCCTCCTCTGGTCTCTGACTGCATTTGTCCATTGGTCAGTCATTCTGTGTTACTTCCAAGAACCTTATCAATCAAAGGAGTAGCTTATAGTTTTTTCCCTCACACAGAGAAAGACTTCCTTTTTGTTTCCTACATGCCAAGCCTGAAGGAACTTGAAGGAGGTCATGCCTTGCTATCATTCTTCCTGAGCGGACAATACATCTTCTCTGAAAATAAACCTGAACATTGAAGACATTGTGGTCCTCTACAGGATGGCCTTCCTCACTGTTTCTTGAGTTTTCTTGAAAATGATTTTGGCCCCTATGGAGTTGGAGGAAGACAAGGGTTCCCAATGACTAATGGAATTTTTTCTCCATCCATCAGTAAGTTCAACTGTCTTAGGGTTCCTATTGCAGTGAAGAGACACCATGACTACAGTAACTCATACAAAGGAAAGCATTTAATTGGGGTGGCTTACAGTTCAGAAGTTTAGTCCATCATCATCATGGCAGGAAGCATAACAGCATGAAGGCAGACATGGTGGTGGAGAAGGAGCCAAGAGTTCTACATCTAGATCAGCAAGCAGCAGGAAGGAAGAGTGCTGCACTGTGCCTGACTTCAGCATGTGATATGACAAAGCCCATCCCCACTGACACACTTCCTTCTCCAACAAGGCCACATCTCCTACAACAAGTCCACACCTCCTAACAGTTCCACTATTTATGGGCCTATGGGGGCCATTTTTATTAGAACTACAACAAACCCATGTAACTATAAACCTTGCATAACTAGGTTCAGAAACTGAGAGGGTCATATTTGTAAATATTTCCTGCAGAGATGAGAAAGATTTTGGTTGTGTGGTTCTTCAGACTAGTAAGGCAAATCCAAGAGAGTAAGTCAGTAAATCAATAAGGCAGTGAAGCATGAGTTGTCTCCTTTGTACTTCTAGCTAGATGGAAGATTAGGTAGACCCCAGGAGCATACAGAGGGTCCATTATGATCATCAGGATCTGTCTTTTCCAGTAAGAGTGTAGACTTTCCATAAGATTGAGGCAGGAGAATAGGCAGAGTGAGGTCCGTAAGACCTTACACAAAAGCTACATCCTTGGTCTGTGAAAAGAAAAAGTTGGCAAGGAGGAAGATAGGAAGCCCTCCCCCAAGGCCTGCTAAATCCAACCATTAGCCAGAGACACATGGGAGTGTCTAAAGTTGACTATGAGTCATGATAATACTGAGACACACATCTCTAGGTGGGAATTTAAGTTGTTAATGAGATATGTGATACATGAGTTTGTATATAGAATTACATGTAACATTTTAAACATCTGAAAGAAACCCCACCCTTTGAAAATGATCCCCAAAGTATTTGTTATGACTGGAATCCCCAAGTGTTTATGCAATAGAGCCTTGGAGCTGGTAAACATCTCTTCGCTTCATTACCTCTCCTCCCTTTGGCATATATTTTCTTTTTAACCCTTTTAAAAATCTGTGCTCTTTTGGTTGTTTTGGTTTTGATTTTGTTTTTTCAAGACAGGGACAGCCCTGGATGTCCTGGAACTTGCTCTGTAGACCAGGATGACCTTAAACTCATAGAGATCTGCTTGCCTAAGATTATGCCCAGCACTTTATTTACTTTTGTGCCTATGTGTGTATATGTATGTGAGCACATGCATTTGCATACCATGGCATACACATGACTTGTGGGTATCAGAAGACAACTGGCCCAGAGTAGTTCTCGCCTTTTATTATGGTGCTCAGGGATCAAGCTCAGGTTCTCAGACTTGATGGCAAATACCAGCTGAGCTATTGCGCTGGGCCATGAGTATACATTTTTCTTAATAAATGTTCTCTTCTCGTGCTGCAACTGTGTGCTTCTTCTTATTTTCATGTTCAGGAATATAAGGATTTGAGATCAGCATCACTACTTTGGGAAAACTATGTACCATCTCTACCATAAATCCCGAATCAGTTTCCAGAGCTGAGGTAATAGGGAAAGTATTAGGAGTTAAAGGAATGATTCGTTGAACCCCTCCAAATTCTACACATTCATGATTATAATTGTATTTCTATTGTATGTTTAGGTACTTGTGCTCAGTCTGTGTAGATGGATATCCACTTAGCTCAGGTTATTAATTATATTCCCATGAAAATGACTTTTATTCTATCTGCAATATCATTATTAGTGATGCTGCATTTTCAAACTTTTTCATTTTATTTGTTATTTTGTAATATGTATTTTAATTTTATAAATTAATACATTTTTCTGTATGTGGGTATGGAGGGGGTATGTGTATACTTGTTCTGTCCATTTAACAGCTGAGATCAGGGGTTAACATCATTTACTTTTTTAGTTGTTTGTTTTCTGCCTTATTTTTTTGAGACAGCAGCTTTCAAAATATTTTTGAGTAATATCTTGAAGTAGAATGATGATACATGTTTAGTCTGCTATAAAACTGTCAAACAGTCTCACACATTACTTTGTCATTTTATGTGACTATCAGCAGTGAATGACTACACCATGGGTCCTAGACTCTTGATAACAGTCAGTCCTTTAGTTTTGCATTCTCTTTCTAATAAGTTTATAGTGCTATCATACTATGTTTTGAATTGAATTTCCCTAATGACTACACATGTTAATAACTATGATTGTAGTGTGTGGACTTCCTTGTCATTATGCATCGTTCATTGGTGAACTATCTATTCACATGTTTGGTACGTTATAAAAAATGTTTAACTATTTTTCTTGGCTTTGGGTTTGATATGTTTTGGCTACAAGTTATTTTTCAGTAATAATGTAAAAATAATTCTCCCAGTCTGTGGTTTGTCTTTCTAGTATGTTAACAGTCTTTTGATGAGAAGGAAGTTTTCACTTTGATGAAGCCTAATTTATCTTGATCTTTTAAGTTTGAATTGTATTTAATTCAAGTTCACAAATTGTTTTCTTTCATATTTTAACTTAGAATTTTCTTTCTTTTATTGAAAATAGGTTTTTAATATAACATATTCTAATTATACTTTTCCGCTCCCACAAATACCCCCAGGTCCTAACCACCTCCTCACTTACTGCTCACAAATGAAAATTTAGTTATTTCCATTGGATTCTCACTGGATATACAAACCATTCTTAAGGACAGGCCCCATGACCAACACAAAATGAACTCAAAGGCATTTCTGGACATTCTGTGCCTCATTCAGAAATTTTACAGCTTTGGATCATATTTGTGAAAATTTTAAAGTTAGTTTTCATACAAAGTGAGAGGATGGATTTACTTTTTCACCCCCATCTCTCAATGTGTACATGATCATCTAGAAAATCCCCTTGTTTTAACATCTGGAATGCTAAGGACATAGGATGTGCAACCATACTCAGCATGGATACCTTTCTAGACCCACTGGTATAGACAATTGCTGTCTTTACCTAACTTTGCTGTTTCTTGTAAATTATTGGCCAGTTTATGTTCACTACACTTCCATATGAACTTTTAAAATAACTTCTCAATTTAAATTCTTTAGCAGCTTGTTGGGATTTTTAGGGGAACACATGAAATCAACAGATTAATTTAAAGCAAACTGATATTTTAGGAATATTGAATATCACACCCAAGAGAGTGTATCACACAGCTATTTAGATTTTTAGTTTTACTTGGCCATATTTCATAATTTTCCATGTATGTGTTTTATAGGTTTTAAAAAATATTTATTCCTAATAATTTCAAACTAATGATTTACCAAATAATTTGTATTTCAATTTCTTTTTTATTGTTGTTGCTAAAACATATAATACAATGGACTTTTAGAAAGTAGTTACTTTTTATCCTGAAATGCTGTTTAACTCATTGGTTTTAGGATCTTTGTTAGAGGTACATAGAATATAAATCACATTACTGGTGAATAAAGACTATTTTATCTCTTATTTTCTAATTGGGATGATGTTTATTTTTCTTAAGATATCCCTCTAACAATGATGAATAGAAGAGCTTTACAAACAGTGACAGTTTTGTTTCTTACTGATTTACATGCTTTTATTCATTTCAATTCCTTTGTTTCATTGGCTACAATACCCCAGCACTGTGTTGAGAAGTCATGTGTAGGGTTTTAGAATAGGTTTTGTCTTTCACCTAGAGTAACTTATTTTCTTGTCCAGCTTTTAACATCTTGATTCTGTTTTGTCTTCTCTTTGACTTTTTAGGGACAGATGGTAATTCTTTCCCAATGCCTTGTCTGCACTCATTAGGATGATTTTGAGAATTCTATTATGATATTGAATTATACTGACTGCTCTGAAACAAAGGCAGGTTTTGAATTCTGGGGATAAATCTTACATGGTCATTAAAGTCTTTTCTGTTTGTACATCATTGTGTTTGCTTACAAGGTTTGATAATAATATAACTAGTTATATTGGTGTACAACTTTTGTTTTCATTATAATGCCTGTAGCTTTGATGATCATAAAGAGTAGTGATGCTATTGAATATGCTAGGAAATATTCTCTTTCATTTAATTTTTTTGTAAATGATTGTGTAGGATTGTTTGGATTTCTTTCTTGAAGGTCTGATAAAGTTTGTGATATCATCAATGTGTTGGTTGTTTTTCTGTGAAAGTTTATTTTTAATTCCTAATAAATCAACTTCTTAATATAGAGTCTTTCAATATTTATTTACTACTCATTTAATCCAGGAACAATCTGAATGGTGTCCCTTTTCTGTTTTATGAAAGCGTTAAGTAGTGTTGTCCTTTGGTGCCTCAATACAGGTGTATCTCAGTAGTGGATATTAGTTTTATTGATGTCTCTAGGAAGCTTGAAGATGTTTTTGTGTTTTTTTTTTAAAATCACATAATTTGTTTCTCCAAAACTCACTTGCCTTCTGTCTTTTATTTACTTTGACTTTATTTTGTTTTGGTTTTCATACATTATTTTTTTAGTTTTAAAAGATTTTATTTATTTTTTTTAAAACAACCTTTTCTATTTTACATACCTATCACAGTTCCCACTCCTTCCATTCCTCTTTTCCTTCCACCTCACCCCCATCCACTCCTCAGAGAGGGTAAGACATCCCATGGAGAGTCAACAAAATCTGACACATCACTTTGAGGAAGGACCAAGGCCCTCCTCTCTATGTCAAGGTTGAGCAAGGTATCCATCCCCAAAGAATGGACTCTAAAACGTCAGCTCAAGCACTAGGGATAAATCCTGGCTTCACTGCCAGTGGCTCCACAAAGTGCCCAAGCCACACAACTATCACCCACATTCAGAAGTACTAGTTTTGTCCTATGCAGATTCCTCTGTTGTCAGTCAGGATTCAGTGAGCTTCCACTAGCTCAGGTCAGCTGTTTCTGTGGGTATTCCCATCATGGTCTTGACCCCTTTGCTCATAATATATCACTGCTCCCTCTCTTCTACTCGTCTCTGGGAGCTTGGCCCAGTGATTAACTGTGGCTCTCTGCATCTGCTTTCATCAGTTGCTAGATGAAGGTTCTATGATGGCAATTAAGGTAGTTGTTAGTCTGATTATAGGGGAAGGCTAGTTTAGGTATCCTCTCCACTATTGCTTACGGTCTTAGCTGGGGTCATCCTTGTGGATTTCTGGGAATTTTCCTGGTTCTAGGTTTCATATTATCCCTTGATGAGTCCTTTAATCTCTTTCCTTGCTCTCCCTCTCTGAAACAACCTAGATGTCCCTCAGTCAAAGAATGGATGAAGAAAATGTAGTACATTTACACAATGGAGTATTGCTCAGTGGCCAAAAAAAAAGATATCTTGAAAATTGCAGACATAGGGATGGAACTAGAAAAAAAAAATCCTGAGTGAGGTAATCCAGACTCAGAAAGACAAACATGCTATGTCTTCATTCATAAGTGATATTAGACACCAAGCAAGGGATAACCAGCCTATATAGTTCATGACCCCAGAGAGACTAGGTAATAAGGTAAACCCTAAGAGAGACATACATGGATTCCTCTCAAATGGGGAAATAGACAAGATCTCCTGAGGAAATTGGAAGCATGGGGAGGGGGGAGAAGGGAGGACAGAAGGGGAGGTGGGAAGAAAACATGAGGGAACGGGATGGTTGAAATGGGTTTTTTTGCACATTTTTAAGGCAAAAATTTGTACTCATCAAATCAAGAACTTTCTCATTTAAATGTCAATATTTGATGATATATTACCCATTAAAACATTAATTTCAATAGTGTCATGCTAGTATTATACAACACTTTAAAAACAGAACTTTGTTGTGCATCTTTAAGATACACACTATGATGTTATGGGAGTCATGTAGGTTGCTAAAAGGTTACTAGAGTGAAATAAATCAAAATATTCACTATCTCCAAATTACCCTCTATTGTGGTCCAGAACAGATAAAACCATTATTTAATTTGTGTTCTAAATTTAATTTGACATTATTATCTACAGTTTTCAGACTGCAATGTAGATCAGTAGATTTCTTTGTTATCTACAGTACCACACTGTATTTTTTGATCTCTAGTTACTGCTTTTTTCCCATAACTAACACTATAATAAATATTGTCCTGTTCTCCACCTCTGCATATCTTAAATTTTTATTAAGTCCTCATACCAGCAAGACAGAATTTTTTCTGGCCTGGTTTGTTTCACATGGTATAATGTCCTCTTGTCATATCTATGTTGTGGCAAATGATATCTTATTCTTCTATGGCTGGATAATATTACATCACATACATAAGTAAACATATATTGTATATTTAGTTAAATATCATAGTTTCTTGATCCATTTATTTGTCAGTAGATAGGTAGGTTGCTATCATGTCTTTGTTAGTGCTTGTGACACCAAACTAATCATGGCAATGCAGATGCCTTTATTAAGTTGTGACTTTGTTTTTTTGATTGCTAAGAAAAGTGATAGCTAGGCTATATGATGTAGAAGTTTTGTTTTTAAGTTTTGTAGACACTTCTATGCTGTTTTGATGTTTTTTGGTATCATTGTTTAGTGCCCTAAGTTCTTGGTTTGATTTCTTCTTTGACCGATGGATTATTTAGAAGATCAATTCAGTGAAAAAAAATTGAATAAAACAGGGAGTTAACACAATAGAGGAATAGAGCTTTTACTGTTTTCCTGATGTGGGATTCTCCTCTGTATGCTGTGATTATCATTAATGAATAAAGAAACTGCCTTGGCCTGTTGATAAGGGAGAACTTAGGTGGGCAGGGAAAACAAAGATGGATGCTGGGAGAAAGGAGGTGGAGTCAAAGAGAAGCCATGTAGCCCCGCAGGAGAAAGACGCAACTTTACCTGGTAAACCACAGCCATGTGGCAATACAGAGATTACTAGGTTAAATTAATATGTAAGAGTTAGCCAATAAGAAGCTATAGCTAATGGGCCAAGCAGTGATTTAAATAATATAGTTGCTGTGGATTATTTCAGGGCTAAGTGGCTGGGAACCAACCAGCAGCCTCCCTCCTACAGATTGGTGCCAACGTGGTGGGATTAAATCCACGTAAAACCTGAGAGAGCTTGAAAAGGAATTCTAGATATTAAAAAACAAAGTTTATCTGCATTTTTTTCCTCAATGGGCTTTACTTGCTGGTGACACGCTGCAACTCCCTTAAGAGAGGTTTTCCTGATTCAGCGGTAGCAGAAAAAAATGCCATGGCTATTTTCAAATGCCGGCTTTCTGGGCTATGCTGCCAGCGCCACCTCTAGCTCTTTTGGGAGACAAAACATTTGAATGGGGTTTGTGAGCAGTGTGCTGCAGCTTGCTTGATGGCAACATTGACCAGCTATGTGCCTAAAAGTTGGGTGGTATGCGTGGCTCTCAGAGGTGGCAAGCTCTACCATGCTGAATTGTGTGGAGAAAGCAGGCAAAGCCTTATTACTCCTAGCAATGACACAGCTTAAGTTCATAAGAAGAGCTTACCATTTTTAAGAAATGCTCCTGGACAGTAAAGAATTACAGATACACAATAGGACAGATTCATAAATAGAAAAATCTCTAAATGGGTCACAGTGTTGGATAAATGTATGTAGGCTTGGGAGAGAGAAGAAAAAAGAGTACAGAGAGTTGTAAAAAGAAGTAAGTGGTTTTTTAAAAAAATAAAACAAAGTCTTTAAAGAGACAGAATACAGGAAGTCATAGATTAAAGGAGTAAAGATAATAAATAAAATTAAACTTGTAGAAAAAGTAATAGAGTAAAAACAAGCCACATGAAGATAGAAAATTCACAGAGAGTTTGGATTATGTATATTATTGTGTTTTCTTTGAATTTTTTGATATGAAGGAGCTAAGTACAGAAAGACATTTCATTATATGGGCTGTTAAGCTAAACTAGCATGTATATTACAAAGGTATCATTGACTGCAGAATTTGGGTCTAAGGATATGTTGCTTTGGAAAAGAGGTTCTTCTTTTGTTTCCACTAAGGATGAGAACCTTTGGATTGCTTTCAGACTAATATGATTTGATGGACCAAGACCCCCTGAAAGGTTGCCTTGAACACCCTCAAAAATTACTTCACCCAATAAACAGGAAGAAGTTTAGAGCAAACGTCGCCCATATTCCCAAATACTGTCTATAAATGTTTCTTTACTTTTAAAAGGGGATATGCTATAGAGATTTGCATTGGTATGGATCTTAGTTTATTGATACAAACTTAAGGTCAATTTTGTTATATGTATATTTCTGCTCTTGATTAAGGTATTGTGTTTGTGCAGCTTATTTAAAAATGTAATATATATTTAAAAATACGGGTTAATAGATAATCATCTATAATAGTCAAGCTTGTAGTCATGTTAGTTAGATTTTTAGATGTACAGAGATGTATTTCAGACACATAGGTATTCTTCAAACCTTTCAAAGGCTACAGAATATGGCATTTAAAATTTTTTAAGATGTTAGGCTTTTCATGACAGTGAGATATATCTGCTCCTGGCAGCACCAAGCTACTTCAAGAGGAAAATGGGCATTGAAGAGGCTCCTTATGGAGCTGGTTAGCCATTTGGGCAAGAGACTGCTCTTGCCTGAACTGCTTGATGAACTGGACATGCAGGACCCACAGAGAAATGACTGCTGAGCTTGCCTAAGGGTGAGATGATCCTCTGGGGTTCCTGCTTCATGAAAGAGTCTGCTAGACATTCTGCAGGACACAGAAAAATGTGACTGACAAGCTGCCATTATAGGCAGAACTGTCTTTGAAATTTCTTGCTTTGTGGAAGTCTGATAGATACTATGGGCCTGTGGGCTGAAGATTGGATGCTCCAACAGTACAGAAGTACTTCGGGTGATTGTCCAAGCAGCAAGATGTCTCTGTAATTCTAGAGTTTTGGAAGTTGCTTATAATGCATTTCCTGTTTACTTAGGTAATATTACATTCTTCTGGAGTGTTTGATGGTGTTGAAGAGTAGATTGTAATAATTATAGTTTTCTTTAGTTATAATAAAAGATAAAGTAGATATAAATGTTGTGGTTGTAATTCTTGCTTGATACTTGTTTTGTTGTATTTAATTTTACTATGTTAAAGTTAAAATCTTCTTTTTTGTTTAAACAGAACAGGGAAGGTAATGTGTGATTCCCCTCTGTATGATGTGATTACCATCAATTAATAAAGAAACTGCCTTGGCCTGTTGAAGGGCAGAACTTAGGTAGGCGGGGAAACTTAAGCTGAATGCTGGGAGAAAGGAGGTAGAGTCAAAGAGAAGCCATGTACCCCTGCTGGAGATAGATGCCGCAACTTCACTGGGTAAGACACAGCCATGTGACGATACACAGATTACTAGAAATGGGTTAAATTAATATGTAAGAGTTAGCCAATAAGAAGCTATAGCTAATGGGTCAAGCAGTGATTTAAATAATATAGTTTCTGTGTGATTATTTCAGGGCTGAGCAGCCAGGGGCAAGAGGCTTTTCTCCTACATTTCTTCTGAAAATTTGTGTAATCAGACAGTAAATGAATGTGAAATAGCAATATTTTACATGTTCTGGTTATATTATGTTGCTAAAACTTTTCCAGAAAGGCAGCTTTTCCATAAAGTAAGAAAAATATGGAAACAAGTGAGGTTCTTCCTAAGTTAGAACACTGATCAGATCACTAACATATGCAGAACCAGAGAGAAAGAGACAGGGACGGAGACCAATAAGAAAGAGGCATCTCTGGTTGACAATGAAGAAGAAACCAGGTGAAAGAGTCACAGTCACAGGGGCAAAAGCACTGAATAATTTAAGACCTCTGGTCTTATTCTCTTATGAGTCTTTATTCAGAGAAATTCTTCTCTCAACCAAAAGGGAAAGAAGCATTTAGACTAAGAAACTGGAGAGCTTTACTATAGAGAAGTGTGTCAATTGCTGACCTAAAAAATTAGCACACAGATTCTAATGTAGGCAAATGGAAGGGAGAAATCATCGGAAAGAAATGTAGATCATAGAAAATGAGACTCAATATTGCTAATGGAACAAGGACATCTCAAAACTGAAGCTAAAGAAAATGTAATACAGCCCTCTACCGAATGGTAAATATAATCAGATAAGCATTTGATTTTAAATCTAAAATTTTAAGTCCAATTTAAAAACATGGGGGAAAA